>PVJA010000028.1:70635-291170 GCA_004027025.1 Myocastor coypus | reverse complement strand
TAAAAAAGGGGGAGATGTTGAGGGCCTCAGCATGAGCCGCTCCCAAATGGCGCCGGCTTCCTGCTTCCGGGTTGTCCTGCGGCGAAAAGCAATTTAGCTGTAATCTGTTTTTGCCTGGCAACTGATGTAGTAACTAATCAGATTTGACTGTGCGAGCGATGGTGATTGGTGGGCGAAGTGCTATATATGAGGGAAGCGCGGGCTGGAGGGAGAGAAGAGGTAGAGATGTAAAAGGGTGGAGGATCTTGTTAGATCCTGGCTGCTGTACTGAATAAAAGTCTACAAGCTTAAGTCCGGCGTTCAAGCCTTTGTGTTGCGGCGCCGGACACCAAAGCAGAGCGGATACCATTTCCAATAATTCAAGAGTGAACACACACACTTCTAGAGAAATGGCATCTCTTATTAAGTTGACTCTTACATCTCGCGTCCAAAATATTTTTTAACGAGACTGCAATTTCATAAAGGAAGGAAATTTCAGCTGTGGATTACTAAAGGCCTGAGAACTTTATTGACCTTAGAAATTTTCCCAAATTTTGGAGTAATATTTAAAATGACTATCAGAAAACATCCAAATAGATAACTGCTGCACACGCTGCTGCTGCCAGCACCTGCTATCACAGCTACGTGACAGCTAACGCTTCTCTCCCCAGCCTCATCAGGTAGCACAGTCTGTTATTTTCCTGAGAAAACATAAGTGGTCATACAAGAAACACCCCAGGTATCAGATTACATCGTTGTCCACATTTATGAGCATGCTTTGCTTTTCTGGGCCAAACCGAACTGCCCTCTGCTTCTGCCTGAGCTTCACTGCATGTGACACAAGCTCAGCCTTTTGCTCTTCTAGTTCTTTCACTGTGTTATGAATGTTTCTCCTTTGTTCTTGCTTCACCATTGGCCCATAGTCATCTTGAAATTTCTACGACTTTAACTTAATAAATCTCTGCAGACTCTGTCCCTTCTTCAGCTAGACCTTTCTCTTTTTTGAAACTGCAATAGAATGAAGCTGTTTAAGGAGTTGTTGGTACTATTCATTGTTTCATCCTCCCCTTTCCTTTATACTGACCCCAGCGTGTTATTCAACAATTCGCTGGACCTGGGCCTGTCAAGGCTACCAGTGACCAACGTTTATCTGTGTCTGTTCGTCAGTTCTCGTTGTTCTCTACCTGACCCTGCCCAGACCATTTGATACTGTTGGTAACATCTTCCTTGGTGGAACAACTTTCGTCTGCTGATTCTGTGATTCTGTCCTCTGTGCGCTAGGGTTTATCCAATGCCAACGTTTGTTAGTTATGTTTAGCCCATTGTCTGCTTACTAATGATAAGACATCACAATAGTCTTACAGACGTTCAGTGTGGAGCTATTAAATCAGACTGACCTCCACGTCCAAACCTGATTACACAGCTTTCTACCTGAGAGCTGCACAATGAGAAGAGAAGAACAAGAGAGAAGGGGGATGGAACCTGGTCAGATCACACTGCTCAGTGAGAAGAACGATGAAAACACTTCCACATCATGGTTGGACAACGCATCCGATGTTCATTGCAAAGGTGTTGCTCTTTGAGGGGCGTAAACTCTCTTGTTCTCCTCCAGCAGATCACACAGGTTACACTCAGGGTAAGTGTGACTGTTAGTTGGAGTTCCACAGCTGTGTCCATGGATAAACAAACCGGAATGCTCATGGGGGAAAAGCAAGGTCACCTATAACTTAAGCTCATTATGCAGAAGCAGGAAAGTGGAATCAGAAGGGATACTGGTGATTTAAAGTACCCCTGGGAATTTCGAGAAATCGAGAGAAAGAAATGTAATTTGATCTAAACCTCTGGGGAGGGCGGTAATAGGCAATTCCTAGATTACGCTATACATTTGCATTTGGTGGCTACTGTTCACAAGAAAGAAGTGTGATATAAAATTCTCATGTCAAATAAAGCTTTCAAATATTTATTTTCATTAATTTCTACTCAATACATCTATAAATAAATAGAATGCAAAGATAAGACTCAGTAGGGAGAAATGGGCTTTGTTGAAGCATTCCCAGGTATCCTCTACCTGGGACATAAGAACATTTGTATTGCAAGAGTAAGCAGCACAGTAGTCTTCTGGATTACAACCTTTCTTCTCCTTCACACTTCTAACCACTTGCATCTTCATTAATTAAAGTACTTAGCTTCCTGGAGCAGAGACTACAACAAGCGTAAGAGAAAGCCTTCACAGTTTTCGAATTGAGTAAGCAAGGAATTAATCAGCTTTAATCTACCTCAGGTTGTATCTGTACATGACAATGTTATGAAACTTCTATAAATTAAAGGAATGCCAAATTAATAATGTAACCTATTTTTCTTTTCTGAAGTTCTTTATGAAATTCACGTTAATATGTAATGTTTTGAACTACTGGAATCACAACATAGGAAAACTGGATTTCTTGTCCTCCTAGTTTCCTGTCCATCCAGAGGACAGCAGCCACATCTTACAGGTTTTAGTTAGTAAATATGTGGAGCTCCTTGTGATGTCCCACAGTGACTGGCAGACTGAATTTGTAAAGCCAGTCATCGAATGGCTCTTTCTCTATACATGTGCTCATGTAGATTTTAGCTAGAGAACACAGGATTGAGATGCCATGGTTAGGGCTTTGGATTTTAAACTGTTTATCCCATTTGAGGTTTTGAAATTTTATATTAAGATACCAAAGAAAATCATTTGGTGGAAATCCAGTCACTTACTCAAATGTTAGCTAACTTAGCAGAAAGTATCATGTGAGCCATATTTTATATTAGTGTTTGGAATTTGTACGTATTCTTTCTTGTTTTCAGCAGTGCTTAGCTTGTATAATTCGATTTTGAGTTCCTCTAAGACTTGAGTACAACTGCCTTCCCTAGGTCATTCCTAAAGGTTCATATTTCAACCCTCATATTTTCTAGACTAAATCACCATGTACTTCATGTTTCATTCTTTGATTCTTTGATTGATTGCATGACTGGACAGTGTTCCCTGCAGTGTAAACCACTGCTTGATTTCTAGATGGCCTCTCTTATTACTTGGAGCAAAAGCACATCCTAGATTCTATTCTAGCAAAGAGTAATATTTAGAACATGTTTCAGCTAGACATGGTCATGTATACCTGTAACCCTTCCACTTGTGAGGCTGAGGCGAGGGAATCACTATGAGTTCAAGTTTAGCCTGGGTCACATAGGGATACCTTTTCTTAAGAAGTAGCATACGAAAAAAGAATACAGTTTTGTGTTATATTCTTGCTTGATTTTTTGATGTTCCAGATCCTACAACTCATGTAGGTTGAAAGAAATCTCCCTTGTATGTTATATTTCTTGTAATGGTATTTTTGGAACTATCATAGGATTTGTAATACTTTATTTTATTATCAGCAAATTGATTTTAAAATATCTACCATTGTTAAATTTAAACAATAAAAAATTGAAACTTGAAAAATAAAATATCTAAAGTATAGAAATATGCTGCATGCTAAAAACTTAAGCCACTTATAAATAAGTATCACGTTAGTTTTGTTGGTTATCATAACAAATATCACAAACTGAGATGCTAAAAAGAGTAGAAATGTAATATCAAGTTCTGAAGTAAAGAAATACAAAAATAAGAAAGGCCATAAGTTTTTCAGAAGCATTAATGGCGATTATTTTTTCATCCTAACCTTTGACTACTTTTACCATGTAGTCCATTTATTTTATATGTTAGAATGCCTTATATCATATTATTCTACTTAGGCCATTTTATTTAAATATATTTGTAGGTTGAGAAAAAAATCTAATTTATTTCTCCATGTAATTCACAGTATTCACCATGTTTCCATATTATTTCAGATTTTCATTTTCTGTCATCTTCCTCCTGCCAAAAAAATTTGCTTTTACATTACTGTTTATCTCACCATTGAATATAATAGATAGTTTCTCAGGGTACATCAAATTGAGTTGGAAATTATTTCCTTTCAGGAACTAAAAATCTTCTCCTCTAAGCTCTTCTTGACTTGATGGTTTATGTTGAGAAATCTGCCATGATTTTGATGGGATTTCCATTGTAGGCGATCTGTTTCTTTTCTCTAGCAGCTTTTAATATTCTATCCTTTTCTTGAATTTCTGAGATCTTGATTATTATGTGTATTGATATAGGTTTGTCTTGATTATGGCTGTTTGGAGTTCTACTTTTCTTACTTAACTGTATGTCAGATGCTTTCCTCATGTTTGGAGAGTTTTCTGCTAGTACTTCTGCAGTCTCTTTGTGTCATTTGCGCTATCTCTTGTATATCTCACTGACACCTATTTTCTTAAGTTACTTTTCTTTGCATTATCTCGTAGCTGATGGATTGTTATTTCTTGGTTTCTTGTTGGTTTTCAGAGATAAACCCTATCATGCTTGTTAGCTGTACCACCGTCTTCAAAGTCTGAAAACCTATATTTAATTTTATTTAAGCAGCCTGGCCAGCTTTCAATGGAATCCTTAATTTCCTGGTTATCTATTTGAATCTGCTTAATGCATTCTAATTCTTTCCTGTATTATTCACTTAATGTTTCCACTACTTCTCTATTCTGTTCTTTTTTTTTTTTTTTTTTTTTTTTTTTAAACTATGTCTTCTTTAGCTGTGCTGAACAATTCTTTCACTATGGTCATTTCCTTTTTGACCTGAGAGGTCATTTCTGATATTACTTGTTCGATAGCCTGATGGGCTTGTTTCTTCACTTCAGTTGCTATCATTTCAGAAATATCGAGTGTGCGATTTCCAAATTCTTCTATGCCTTTGTTTTTCAATGAAGTCTCCTAATTATGAATTCTTTGACCATTCAAATACTGATCTTAGAATTGACTCCCATGTCTGAGCACACAGATGAGAACTGCTACCCTTTTAAAAACTAAAATAATTCAAAATTTTGAAACTTCACAGACTTCTAAGACCAAAATAACACATTTTTGTCTAAAAATAGAATCCTCCATGCTCAATTCTAATATTTTATCCAAAATAACATTAAACTTCTACTTCAGAATCCAACCCAATTTGCAACCTTTGCAATGAAAAATTTCACATGAATTCAAACTGACATAATTCCTATGATTTCTGATTGAATGTTTGATCGTAGCTTCTCATATAAACATTCAGGCTGGCATTGGGAACTTGAACACAAGCCAAAGTTCTACAATTCAGAATGAATGCAAAATTGATGTTGTCATTACCAGCTAACCAAACAAGATTGATTGGAATTGAAATTTTCTCATTAACCTTATAGACAAAGATTCCAAATGTAGTGCCATCATACACATGAGACTGCAGCTGAGCCTTGAGCTCTGTGATCAAGCTGAAATTCTCTGACAGACTCACATGCCCATGCTGAGTTTCTTCTCCTGGCCACCAGACTAGTATTCAAAGGTGACCAATTCCACACCAGAAACTGTATGTCTGGAAGAAACCTCTCTTACTATTGTTACCAAGACAGACACACCAAAGTCTACAGGAAACCTTTAACTTTGAATCATCTCTAGAATTACTTGCAAAGATCCAGCTACATCTTTTCCAAAGTGTTCTCGACCCCACGAGTAATTTTCTTTTTCTGTTTCCATTTGAATGAAGGTAAATCCATTCTGCTAAAGGCATTAGTTTTTCTGTAGAATTTGGTCTTGGGATGAAACAGCCCATGTCATTCTGCTGCAAGCCATACTCATCACTGTGCTGTCTGTGGTGGCATTGCAAAGTGTCAGGTGACTGAGACCTCAGTCATCTAACAAATGAGTCATGTGTTGTGTCTCTTACTTAATACAGCCTGTCCTCGTGACTGTTTTCAGTATGCTCTGCTACTGTCAGGGAACCCTCAGTCTCTCTACTTACCTTCAGAAACTATACTCAGTACCCTTCCTGAACCTTCTCACACCTGATTGTTCTGTTACTGTCAGAACTAGGCTGGAGCAGCTAGTTGATACAATAGTATTTAGGAATTCGAGTACATATTTATGCCACATTAACTCTTCTCTTGTCAGAGAAAAGATAATGAGCATGTATTCTACTCAACCACTAGCCACGTTTCTTTTAACCTCTGTCTTTTAGGGACAATTATCTGGGTCTGCCATGAACCCCAGGAGCAGAGTTTCTGTGCATTCTAACACTACTGACTGATTCACAGAGTAACCAGGCAGGAGGCCTCCCCTTCCCTGAGGACTGAATTAAAAATTCATTTCCCAAGATTGTTGCTTCGAGTGCGAACCTAGACATACAAGGGCAGTAGGTAATTTACTTATATTCCTTCCAAGACATCCTAGCCTGGACCCCAGTTGGACTTTTGACATAATTCTCATCAGTTATTTCCATTGGTTGACTTTGGCTATTACCAATGATCGAATAATATCTAGACAATGATTCAGGTTCGAGTGCGAACCTAGACATACAAGGGCAGTAGGTAATTTACTTATATTCCTTCCAAGACATCCTAGCCTGGACCCCAGTTGGACTTTTGACATAATTCTCATCAGTTATTTCCATTGGTTGACTTTGGCTATTACCAATGATCGAATAATATCTAGACAATGATTCAGGGCCTTATTTTCATACTCCCTTGGCCGTCAGGGCTCTGGATCAGATAAGAGGCCAGTTTGCAGATGGTGCGCTGTTCCTGGTAGGCCTGTCCTCCCTCTGTGCCACCAGGGTGCATAATACTGCACCCTACTGTGCTCATGTAGGATCTAAGAATGAATTCGCGTCAAAGAGCTCTGAGGTCCTAAGGCTGTTTCAGCAAGTTCATCAAAAGCCCTTAGTGCACATTGTTACCGCTCCTGCTGCCCCAGACTTTGCCAGGAGCTAGTGCCATCCTATGATCCAGATGCTCTTGCTGTAGAGACTTTCAGCTCTCTGCACCAGACACCAGATCCTGTTTAGGGTTGGCCTGATCTCTCCAAGTCTTAGAGCTTGGGTGGTGGTTAGAAGTTTGCCCAGATGGAAATGAAGCTTGTGTGGTTGCTACTTCTCTGTGCTCTGGAACCCTCAGCTGCCTTGCCTGACACTTCCGCATGTAAGTGTTGTGTAGAGGCAGTTCATCAACTCTGCCGTCGTCCTGCCAAAAGTATAATTGGAGAATTTGAATCTGACTTTGAAGTTGGAGAACACTGGGGCCAAGACAGATTTTTCAGTTCAGACTTACTTGCAAATGAAGGATATTTGAACAGACAAAGTGATAAGTAATTTTAAGTTTTCAAGTAGTTTCATGAATTTTTTTTTTAATGTCAAAACAAACCTTGGTATATGCTGGTTTCGGTACAATGGGAACCTGTACCCATGAGCAATAGCCATCAAATGAAACAGTCCTGAAGACTGACTTACCCTAGCCTCATAGATCAAGAGCCTGGTCTCCTCCAGGCAATCATCTTGTCCCCCAAATGATGATGCACCCAGGACATGAGCTAAAAGTCTAGGACAGGCTGTGATATGCTTCCTGCAATAGCTATCCTAGTAGAGACCAAGGAAGATGAAGAAGATGAGGAGCAAATGCCAGATGCACATTGCCAGCATAAGCTCTGAGATGAAGATCTGGATCCTGGTGCTGAAGAGAAAGGAGAACCTGGTGGCACTAGTTCTGTTAGTTCTGTATTGTTTAGGGTTTTACTTAGAAGAAGAGAATAGATATAATATAAGGAGTGGATATTAACGCAAAACATACAATCTATAAGGAATTATAAGATTGGCTTACAATAGTCAGCCACAGGGTCAGATGAGGAAGTGCGCACAGGGCATCTGCACACTCTGGACTGAAGAATTCAGTCCCGAGGCCTGGACTTCACTGCAGCCCTCCGTGTAAGTCTCTGTCAGCTGATGGGTCTGCGATGGAAGACTGAAGTGTCTACAATGGACGCTGAAGAGTCTGCAACGGATGGTGAAAGATCCAAGCTGGAGGCCGAAGAGTCTGCGCTGCAAGCCAGATGATGAAGTCCAGTCTAAATGCGAAGACCGAAGCTTCTCCAACGAAGTGAAGTGTTGACTCCTCTTTCAGCCCTTTAAAAAACCTTTTTGTGCTCAGTCCTACTGACGTGGGCTCGTTGCGCCCTAGGGTGGAACCAATCATACCCCAGGATGGACCCTCGATCCCACTCTAGGGAGAAAGCCAACCACGTCCTAGGCAGGCCCTGGTCACACTGCAGGGAAGAACAAATTGTATCCCAGAGTGGGGCTCCCACCAACAGGGAACCGGGCTGCTGAGTCATTTAGCCAAGTTGACACATTGCATCAACCACTACAAGTTCATAAGTCAAGTAACGCCGGAGACAGTGGCATTCATGAAGAAGCTACATGCAGAGGAAGTGACGTCAAACATAACACTTGGGATCAGAGGAGGAGCACTCGTGGAGAACACAGATGCTCCAGGATGTCTAGGCAGCAGCCACGGCAGTGGACGCAGCACCGGAAGATCAAGAAGACCGCTTGTATGGTCTGCTGTTACCAGACCCTTCGATCTGACTATATTTGTTGTACCTTCAGGACAGGAGCAGCATGAAAAATCTGTGGGGCTTACAGCGTCATGCACCGCAATTTTGCTGCCTGCAGTATCATGTTGTTAAAAAGATAAGGACCATTGGAAGCTGCGGGCAATGCGTTGAGGGCGTTCTTCCTTACGGACGCTGCAAAAACCCAAACCTTATATGGCTGAAGTTTGATATGCAACACCTGATGTAAAAAAACGCACTTTCAGAAAAAAAATAAGGCTGTTCCTGGAGACAGGCTCTGTATGGGTGTGGAAGTGAAAACTGTCCGAGTGTGGAACTTGGGAATGGAACTCCTGGCAAAGTCCTCAGTTGCCAGTTGTTAAGAAACCACTCGTCAGTGACATCGTTAGGTCATGCTTTGTGTCTAGTTGTCGCTACAAAGCCCAGCACGGTCACTGGGGTCAGAGTTTGTGATTAATTGATGGTCCAGTGCTGGGACTGTGGGTGCTACAACCACCCTGTTGTGAATAATCTACATGTAATAGAAGGAAGGGAGAGAGGCTGCTAGCAGCCGGCCGCGGCCTCTGCTCCTCCCTCTGCTCTTGCTGCTTTGCCTCTCTCCACCTCCATGAGCTGCTGCCCCTGCCATGCGCCACTCTCCCTTGAGCCAGCTGATTATGGATTGAAACCTCCGCTAACTGTGAGCTGAACAAACCTTTCCTTCCGTAAGTCTGAGTGTCAGGTATTTTGTCCCAGCAATGAGAGCTCCCTGGGGAGCTCATCCAGAAAGACCGCAGGCAACTGATGCGGAGGGTAATTCTGGGACCAGGGAGCTGTGGCCTGTGCTTACCAGAAGGAACTGTGGCTACCCCTCAGGAAGCAATGAATCGCCCAGTCGCATTGCATGTGACCCTAAGCATGTGGAGTGGGACCAGCGCGCCACAGGGTAGACTTAACCCCTTTTTCATGTCATAGTCCCCAGACAAAGATTCTCATTCATTCCGGTTTCCTGATGGTGAATGACTAAGCCCAGAACCTCTTCACTCCACCGCGGATGACAATGCAGATTGTAATTGTTGAATCAGAGAAGTGGCCTACAGCCACTTTAAGCCTAAAATCAGTTGTAGTTGTGCTGAAATTTGTGCTTGGTCAGATAATCAGAGCTAGTCTCATTTTGTCATCAACTGTACCTGTAACAGTCATTTAGAAACTGTTACAAAGAGGCACAATTTTGTTAGAAGATAGTAGTACATAGGAAAAAATCTGCAATGTAGAAAAAGTTCTTTTTAGTATAATAAAATAGGGCCAGCCTGATAGCTCAGTGGACTAAAGCACCTGCTTAGGCAGAGCACAGCGGCCTGGGGTTTCATCCTTGGCTTGCCGTGCCAGTCCCATCATTGGGGTGTACTGAGACAGCGACAGAGACTGGGCATGCCAGGGCCCACCTGTAACCCCAGCTCTTGGGAAGCTGAAAACGGGAGGATCACTACGAGTCTGTGGTAGTGAGACCCTGTACTAAATACAGAAAAATAGATAGATAGATAGACAGACAGATAGATAGATAGATAGATAGATAGATAGATAGATAGATCATGATGAAATAGTAGCATGACCCTCAGTTAACTTAGCATGTGAGTTCCTGCCCAGAAGGCCACTTGTCTTCAGCAGCACAAGGGCATTCAGGGGCCATGAGGTGCTCCGAGGGGCAGTGCATTCACGCACACATGTGCTCACTGCCCGCCCTCTTCTGCCTACAGTTGGACCTTGGAATCCTTAAAGAACTGGGATGAGAGTTGGGGCTTTACAGTTTCATTAGAGCTTGTGTGTTAACGATCAGAAAAGGTAGCTATTGATTCTGTTGTGTGGAAACTTTACACCAACTGCAGAAGGAACACTGTGCTAGACCAGGTCCTTTTTGCTGCATGTTGACGGACTAAAATTTATTTATTCACTTTTTCTCTTTTGTTCGATTGCAGGCACACTGCTTAATGACACGCGATCTTTTGGCAGATGTAATTTGAAATGAGTTAAATTAACAATGTTTGATCACATTCCTGACATGTGGACAAATGTAACAATATTTAAATTTTTAAATTCTTTTCCTACCTCTTAAAAGACTGCAAAAAAAAAAAAAAAAACTTACAACCAGTCTTATCTTTTTATATTTTCATTGAGTAAATGTTGATTTGAGGGTCAACAAAGATGAATATATTCTCTAGTGGCTTATGTCAAAGTGAAACTTACATACAGGGCTTGTTTTCACTCATAAGTAAACTCCACCCCCACATTGCTGACGTCACAACTGTGCTCTTGCACTTGTTTCAGATGCTATTTATATGTGAGAATTAAAGCAAAAGTTGACCAAGAGACTATTGAAAAAGGAGTTACTATACATGCATAGTAGAAACATTGTATCAGCTTATACAGTTATGCAATATTGTTTGCTTCATATTATTACTTATTTACTTAATATTATTAATCAATATTTTAATTAATTATTGTTTATGTTGTTACTTAATATTGTTTATTATTTACTTAATATTGTTTTGTTTTGTTTTTTTTTCATGTCCAATGTCTTGCTTGAATAATGCATAGTCTACTTATTTTCGAAACACATGGGCCAGTCAAATAGCTCAGTGATTAAAGCACCAGCAAGCAGGCACAGGGGCCATGGGTTCGATCCCTAGGCCTGGCCTGCAGGCCCCCACCCTGGGGCTCAATGACACTGCAATTGAAACTGGGCATGGTGGAGTGCACCTGTAATTCCAGCTCTTGGGAAGCTGTAAACAGACGAACCACTACGAATCCGACCTGGTAGTGAGACTGGAAATACCCTCTAGACTCCTCCCTCAGATGAAACAAAAATGAAAACTTTCACTTTTTGTAAATAAAAGTAATTTGAGAAAAAAAATTAAGATGCCAACAAGAAAAACTGCCTTGTTAGTAGTGCTAGAACATGCACCATCCAGAAACTTTTTATTTGCGGTGCCCTGGTGTGCTCAGAGTGTCAGACATGTAAAAATGTGGCTGATGTGGCTGGCTCCTGAGCTGTCCACAGGCTTGTGTTCCACAAATCTGTCATTATCAGCTTAGCACACTGGGAGTGTTTTGCATTTATCACCTGAGGAGTTAAATTAGCCTCCTGTCCTCAAGGCAGTTGTTCAAGGAGGTATTCTGCAAAATACAGCAACCAATTTCTTCAGATTACATACTGACTGAGAGGATAATTGATTTAGAGATTATACTTAGACAAAAATGGGTACCATTGTCTTTACCACATAAAAGTGAACTGATTCTGATTATGTCAGTGATTGATCAGCTCAAATGTTACAGGCAAAATGTAGCATGTCATGTGGATTTAGAGTGGGGAGTAATCACTCCTAAGGCTGGAACTAATTATGTAGGTTAAGGCAGCCGACTTTCACTTTCCACGTCCCTCAGTCAGAATGGTGCTGAAAGCCACTCCAAGTTAGACAACGAGCGAGCGCTCTCCTAAACTCCTGGGTGTGACACCAGTCTCTAATTTTCCTGCGTAGTTCTGTTTGTAATTGACTTGCCTGAAGGTAGGAAAGGACATTTTTAAGAGTTTTCAGTGGAACGTTTTGACCATTAGAATGGCTTTTTTACTACAAGTTTCAGATGCAGTGTGAAGGCACAGTGCGCTGCTCAGCACAGCTGGCCTATTCATTCTTTTAGGTTGGACCAGTGACCAGGGCATTGGCCCTGACAGCACAGCAAAACCTGAGATGAATTTGGGGCAGAGCTCCCTCGTCAGCAGGCTTTTGCTACAGCCCAGACTAACTGGAGAGGCGTGGTGAAGTGCCAGCGCCAAGGTCAGCCCAGCCATCACTGCAGGACTTAGTCTGGGCTCCCAACACATATCCACTCAGTTGCATGCAGGGGATGTTCTGGCACCATACTGTATTTGTTTATAGCAAGGCTGTTGGAGGACCCTGTGGTCTCTTCAGCATAGTAGGTCTTGAGTTTGTTGTTTGACTCAGATATGGTGATTTGGCAAAAGAATATGTTTTTGTACTGGAGCAGTAGAAAGCCTTTTTATAACATTTTCTGATCACACAAGCTTTTCATTTTTTTAGATTATATAAATCAAACAATACTCTAGTTGGTGGTCATTCTCAACATTGAGAATAACGTGATACATTAGCCATCAATACTGAGCCCTTCAAGCTGAAACTCTTAGACTGTCAGTACATTCTTTCATTATGGTAATTATATTTGAGTTGTCTTCAATTATTTCTTCTCACCCGTTTTGCTCTACTATGGCAATTTATCACTTGCACTGATAAGAGTCTGAGTTCTACGCTAGCTTGTCTTAGGATTGATTCTAGACTACATAGCAAGGAACTCTGAGCCTTTCAAAGGTGTTGCCAGCCTTTTGTTCCGCATTTCCCATTGCCTTGGGGAGGAGAGAAACTTCGCGCCGCTCGAGGAGCAGAGCCAAGTCTTCGTCTCACGCACTCAACCCAGTCTCGCGCGCTCAGTTTCCCACTTCTCTCACGTCCACAGGATGCTTTGCCCAAGTGCAGCCCGAGTCTCGGCGCCTTTTCCACTCGCTGTTGCTACCATCTGCGTTTTGGAGTCATTCCAGTGGGGCTGCGCTTCTCAGCCCTTGCACCTGAAGACCACCTGGAGGGCTTCTCGGGCAGCCTGTTTCTGCAGCGCATAAGTCAGGTTCCGATTCTACATGCTTACGAAAGGGCCCCAAATTGTCTCCTTTTCATAAGTCTTTCCCAGGAGGTTCAAATGACACTGGCCCTGAGACTGAGCTCTGAAAAGCACTTTTGTCATCAAAGCTGACTTCTGCGTGTGACTCTTTCTAATTCCTTGCACCTGAGGCCTTGGGCTCTATGAAGATAAGGCATCAGGATTGTCACTACTCTGCCTACCAAGAGGGGCATTCCCCTCACCTCTGGGTTGACCAGTGACTTAATTCCAGTCCCAACCTCAGATCTGCTGGGTAGACTATATTTCACGAACTGTCCTGGTGAGGATTCTCTCCTAAAACTAAAGGTAAGACAAGGAATGACATAGTTCACAGGAAAGGTAATCTCGGAACGTAGAACAGAGGCCCTAGTTGAAAACAAGGCAGGACAGTGCTGATTGATAGGAAAATTGTTGGTTATTACTAGGAGACTGCATGGCTATGCTAGCCCTGGAGTACTTCCTGTGGACCGTGTCCCAGAGCTGTCACTGAGGAAGATGAGCTGCATACCTCGCCCACTCGCCTCTTTTGCTATTTGAACACTGGCCCAGGTGATGGGAAGTCCTGCATCTCACAATCGTATGAGCTCCTTGCTAAAGGACAGGCTTGTGGGAACGCTAGCTGGTTGTGGAACACAGGTTCCTGCATGTGACGCTGCCCACGGCGTGGGCCACCCAGCATTCTGCAGCAGCACACCATGTAGATCCATGGGGACAGAGTACAGCAGACACTTCTGCAGGAGTGAAAAACCCTCTTTCAGTGTTTTAAAAGAATGAGGCCAGGCACAACGGAGTGGGTGCTGGGCGGGAAGTAGGGGTACTCGTGACCCACGCTCTGCTATCTCAAGACCCGGGGAGCAATTTTACTATTAAAGGATACACGTGTGCTGTTCTCACTAAGTTAAATTCCATGCTGTTGGCAAATGCTTGAGCTCCAGAATTGAATCTTAGTGTTGGCACTGTGCATCTCAAAGTAAGTCTATGTCAGCATCTATTTCTTAATGTTTTCTCCAAATAAACTTTGTTTTTAATCCTGATTTTTGTTTTCTTTTACTTCAGCTAACATACAATAAGCTAGAAAAGACAGATCCTTGTTTTCATTTCTTTTCAACAGATGGCTCTGGGTGGATCTGCCAGGGATCCACCCAGGAATTCAGATCTGCGAAAGCTGCACAGAGATTTTGGGAGTGAAGGCGAGCATTTCCCCAGAGACCGTTTTCTTCTCCACATTTTCTGCGGCATCTCCTGCCGCTGGCCACCAAGGCCAAAATCAGGCTCTAGGAACTGAAGGCTCAAGACCTTCAGGACCTGGCAGTGTTGCTGAGTTGCAAACACTTTAAGACTTGAGGGTAGGGAGATAGCTCAGTAGAGTAAGCACTTGTCTGGTAAGCACAGGGACCTGAGTTCATTCCCAGTCCCGACAAAAAAAAAAAAAAAAAAAAAAAAAAGACTTGTTGTGTTTCTCTTCTACTTTCAGTAAAGCTTCTATGTGAGATATCAAAACACCATAATGGAGTTTCTAGTTTTTTTTCTTTTCCAAATTAAAATTCATGCTAGTCATTCAGATTTTTAATTGGTGGCAGAAATTCAAATACTAAATCTAATCTGTCATATTCCTTTGTTGCTCCATATTCTATATATCCTCCTTGGATATATAGAATATATAGTAACTGTATACTTCCAGAAAAAAAAAAAAAAAAAAAAAAACGCTATATATACTAACGCTATATATACGCTATATATACTAACCCTGGAGGAAAGGAGTCTGCTTGTTATCATGGCTTTTATTTTCAGAGTTTGCAACCAGCATTGCAGCTAAAGGGACAGCGAAGAAATGTTTTTTGAACATTGTGGCGCTGTCTAGTCTTCACAAATGACACAGTCAATGAAGTCTAGCTCATGCTAACTACTGATTCCTACTTTCCAGTAGGATTATGATTACGTGGTTATGTTCTTAGATACACATCTGCCCCATTGATTGCAGTGTGTGTCCTTCCAAAGAAGAAACTGCCATGGTGGTTTTGGAGCAAGCACACCAGCTACACGCATGCCATGTTCAAATAACTGCAAATCCAAAAGAAGCGCAAGAACCACAAAATAAAAGAGCTTATTTTTAACTTAAATATTTGTGGCCCTTTCACTAATGTAGAGCAAATGTCTGAAGAACTCAAAAGGGATTGGGGTGCAAGTGGGTACCGACATGGGTCAGGGTCTTTGTGTCACTTTACTGATGCTACACAGGGCCCCAACACGCCCCTTGACTTGTCTGCTCTGCCTGTAAGCAGGACGCAGTTGCCGGCTCATAAATGTGACACTGAAGGGCAGTGCAAGCTGTGGCTGCGCTTACAGTGTAGATGTGGGTGTGGGGAGCGCTGCTGAGAAATGAGCCTAGCACACTGGCAATTGAATAACAGATACTTTCTAAAGTTAGGAGCGATGATTTCACTCAAGAAAGAAAATGAAATAAGGATGGGTTATCTTCCATTAGAACAAAGATAGCAATTTTCCTATCATGTTCAAGAGACTGAAAATTTTCAAAATGATAGTTTTACAGAAGCATGCTGAATGCATAATGAGGTAAAGAATGTGTTCAAAGACTCACAGGTGCAACAGTGTGTAAAGGAATCAACAGTTGACGATGGCTATTCAAGAACGTTGCTTGAATTAATCGTTACAGTACAGAGTGTCACTGTGCTAACTTCTGTATGTATGTTTGCTATGTAAACCACTCTATTCAGAGGCATCAATCAGTTTGATTGAGGCAAAGAACTGTTAGCTGAAAGGGGAAACTTAAAATTTATTGACCACTGGTCTTTTTGCTCATACGTTTGGTTCTTACTCTTTGAATTAAACAGCTTCCTATTGCTTTCATGTCCTAGCAAATAAATGCTTAATAATATGAAAAAACTGTATGAAAGAAAATTGAGATATAAAAATAATAAATGTGCTTAAATTTCTTGGCAGTGCTTACCTTTTAGAAACTCAAGTGACCACATCTGGAAATTATCAAGTTTTTAGAATAATGCAATATAAAATGACAATTACGGGGGCTGCCGAGATGGCTCAGTGATCTAAAGCACCTGCTTAGGAAAGCTTAGGCAACTGCAGGGACCGCGGTAAGTAAGATCCCCAGCAACACATGCTGCACCCCCAGGGCAGGCTGAGCCAGCCATAATATAAAAAATAAATAAATACCAAAATAAAATTAAAATGAAATGGCAATTATGAATGTTTGACAAAATATTCATACTGGCTATATTTATCTACAGGGTAAATATCACATTTCTTTCCTAAAAGTCATGGCATCATTTGTAAATACACCTTACTGTTTTAAAATTTAAAACTGCAATACTGTATAGCTAACTTACATTATTTCATCGTGCTGAAGTACTGACATTCATTGATGGTGTATAACATATGTATTTTGTAAATGTATTGGGTTGCTACACGATCTCAATACACAGGTCAATATGTAATGATCCTCCTCTTTTTAGCTTCCCCAGTTCTGGGATTACAGGTCTGTGACCCCACACCTGGGCTCAGTGGCTGGCTCAGAGCTCCCAGGAACAGGGCTGGTGCGACAGGCTGCGTTGGTGATCAAACCTGAGTCTTCGCGCTTGCTTAAGCAGGCACTTAGTCAGTTGAGCTGTCTCACCAGCCCTAATGCATGCATTTATGTGAGTCTTGTTGTTGTTAAGAAGAAAAGTACAAGCATTATTGGCAATCTAGTCAAAACCTCTGAATGATTTAAACAGTCTCAGAGTAGGTATCAGTAAATTACATACAAGGTAATCACTAGCAAAGGAAGAATTTTTCACCTTAAAAAGCAGCAATTAGATACACATAGGAGAAACTAGCTGTGGACCAGGCAGCAGTCCTGTTGCAAAGAATGGAAACTGATATCCATGGCGCCCAGGAAAAAGATGTAGCACTGAGTTGAGCAGCTCACAGAAGTGGCAGACATTTTGGATGCCATCACTTTTCAGCAACAGGTAGCACAATGCGGGGGAGCCAAGAGGGCAGACAGCCAAGGCCTGGCCTGGGGAGTAGGTAGTGCACGTGCTGTCGGTAGGAGAGGGGAGACATGTTGGCTGAGACTCCCATCTTCTGTGGCTGGTTGAGGAGGCCACTTCCACTGCTGCCCACGCTGTGCTACAAAGGATTTCACAACTCCTTCTCATCTTCCTATGACACACTTAGGAGTGAGAGTCTCAGGGGTCTGATTGGCCAAGTCAGGGTCACATGTCCCAGACTCTCCTCTTGGAAGGAAAGAAGTTGTACCTGTCTCTTCTGGCCCCCTTGCTTAGAGAAGTCACATTTCTTCTCACCAAGCCTACTGGGGAGATATGCTCTTCAAAAGAAACTGAACCCTCAGATCCCCACATAAAGAAGAAGCCATAAGCTTCGAGATGCCAGCCATTTTCTGAATCATCCATAGGACTTCATCAGTCTATATGAAATTATGTGTTCATTACCCCTTAAATTTGCAAGCTTTTCTATTGACACACCAGTAATGAACTAATTTCCTTAACTAAACGCTAAGCAGAAAATAGAAAGCTTTTCAAATATCAGTTTTTAACTAACCAGGGAATTCTTACTCGTCCTCAAAGAGAGAACAGAAATAGATCTTACCTTGAATAAAAGTGTCGAGGAAAGGATTGTTTTATGCACTAAACATTGTATCTATGTTTAACAGAGAAACACCGCTGGAAATAACTATGCCATCTTTTAAATACACTTAGCACCTCACACCGTTGTCATATTCATGACACATAGGCAGGATTTTGAAAGGATTTTTATCCGGTTTGATTTTGCCCCTGAAATAAACTAGAAGGAAAAAGGAGGCTTGGGGACATGGTACCAAGTGCTGACGACCCCAGAGCGGTGGCTGGGAAACTGTCTGTTTTTCCCAGGCGCTCTTTCACTTCCTTAGTCTGCCTAGTCCCAGTGGCTGACTCAGAGTGTCCAGGGGCAGGGCAGGTGACCCTTCTCTGATCATTTGTGTCAGGCCCAGAATGGGCCATCAGGAGGGGCATTGGCCTGGCCTTCTTCCTGCTGCTCCGGAGCCATGATGTCCCCTTCTAAGGCTCTGTTCCTCCTGCAGTGTGACTTGTGACATAACCTCAGCTTGCAGGCGCTTTAGCTGCCTCTGTCCTGTTGGAAGTATGTGAGTATGCAGATTTATTAAAAACCATGGTAGCCACAGACATAGCTTTAAAAAAAATAGCCTAATCCCTGTAATTTAAGTGATAAAAGATCACACTGAAAGTTAAATTTGCAGCCATCTCCTGAAGTCAGATGGGCTTAAAAATTTCTTGGTGCTCTTCAGTCACCTATGTAGGATTTGTCCTCTGGGAAGCAATTTCTTCACCACCCCGATGACATTCAGAATCATGGGGGACAGATCATGTGGCCTAGCTGCACGTGTTGTTTAGCTGACTGGGCCCCAGGGACAAACACAAGATGACCGTCAGACGTAGGGTACTCACAAGGAAGAGCAACCTTAGGTCTCCCCGTCACTTTTGACTGGAGCTATTGCTTATCTGGTTAGAACTGATGTTCTACTCCTTCCTGCAGGCAAACTATTCTTGTCAGTGTGCAGTTCAGCAGCTGGTGCAGGCAGAGTCCACCAGATAGCATCCCCACTCAGCCCAGAATCCCCCCGCATGGAGAAGCCAGGAATCTGGGCGGCTGGGCAGAGAGAATGAATCAGTGAGTGCCAAAGACCTTTGCAAATCAGGAATCCCCAGAAGAAGGCGTGAAGCTCCCGCCCTCCTCTTTCTCTCTGAAGACCCTGAGCCTTGCACGCATGGGGTCTCAAGTCCATGACACTGTCAGGGTTCCACTGAGTCATGGCTGGTAATTGTTCATTTCGTGTTGCTCCAAGTCTCACACTCACATTGCTGGCTCTCTCCACCGAGTATCTGGGCTTCTCAACATTAGGTGGCCGTGGATAATTGGGGGAGCTCTGCCCACCTACAGGGCAGTGCTTTGCTCCCTGGTACACCATTAACTGGGAAATTCAAACTGGTTGCCTTATGTCAGGGTGAACTGTCACCTTTTCAGGAGGCTCATGCAGGATGCGACCAATGGGGGCTGGCGGATGTGCCGTCAGTCTACAGGCCCTGAACTCAGCACCCAAGCACCCAGTCCTGCCCTGTCTGTCTCCTCAGCCAGCCCTGCCTGGTGGGCCACATGGCTGAGCCTTGCATTTGCTCACTGAAAATGTCCCTTCAAGGACAAGGTTCCCCACTGTCTACATTGCCCAGAAAGAAAGGAAGACGCAGTCTTTGGGCTTCTGGGATTCAGATTTACCATGAAAATGGGGTTTTTATTTTTCCCACCCTGGCTGCCAATTATTTCATAGCGTGGGCTTGGCACACTCTCCAGCCCCCCAGGGCGTACAAATGCTTTCTCCATGGAGATGAAATTCTCCATTGTTGCCCTTCCAAAACTGTATGCTTTGAAAAGAACGCGCTGTGTTCTGTAAATACCTCTCCTGCCGACACAAGTTTCTCTTTGCTACTGGAGTTTGAACACTTTTCTGTCTGTCACTGTGGAACCACATAATGTGGCCTCCTGCAGGTCCACACCAGCGTGCAGCTCTCAGACAGTCGACTTGGCCTTTGTTATTTTTTCTCCTAATGACACATGAACAGCCGGGATCCTGAGGAGATGGGCAGACCCAGCCTTGTTAGAAGCCAAATAACTTTGCAAAAATTTTGTCAAGCATTTTGCCAGATGTCTGAACTTCTGTTTCTTTAAACTCTTGCATACTTGAAGAAAAAATATAATCCACATGTTTCTTGATTAAAATTTGCCTTTAATTTGACCAAGTATTTTCATGAGAACAAACCAGCATCCAGTGTGGTGTATATTTTGTTATTTTCGCTAGTCTGTTTGTAGAAGGAATTCTTATATTACCTAAAAAAATGGACAGAAATTTCAAGTTGCATTTCATTTAAGTTTTCAGAGGAAACTAATACATTATCTGAATGAAAGCGGGGTTTTATTCTGAGGACAGAAAATCTTTCTTAAGAAACATGTAAACTTTCTCTTTTTTTTTTCTCCTTCATTTATCTCAAGGGACATTCTGCTATTTGCTTTGCTGCATTGTTACAGTAGTTACATAGCTTCAGAGAGAGGCATTCACTGTTTCTTCTCCAGACCAGTTACGCTGAATTGTGTAGTGTCTACAAATCCCAGCGCCTCTAGGTTGATGCAGAATACTGAGCTGTTTCAGGGTAGATAGAAGCTGCTTTTCTAATCCGAGTAAGTGCAACGCATCTTAAAAAAGCATCGTAAGTGATTACACATAGCTTTAAAGCTCTGAGACTTTCGGAGGAAGTAAACTCCCTGTTCCTGGACAGGGCAGCTGTTTGCTCTGCCTCTTGGGGAAGAACGTGGACGAAAAGGAGGAGCAGAAAGATTGCATATCTTCTGTGGGGCTCCTGTTGTTTCAGGAAAAAAAAAAAGAAAGAAAGAAAGAAAGAAAGAAAGAAAGAAAGAAAGAAGACTTTTTTACAAAAACTTATTGTTCAAATGTGTGGCGAAAAAGAAATGGAGACCCCGCAGGCATGACCCGCGCAGCCACGAGCTGCCCTATGGCCGCTGCCCCGCTCTCTTGTCACCGAGGATGGGGACTCACTCCTGGAGTCCGCTCTGGCTCCATGGCCAGCACCTTGCTCTCTTGCTGCCTGTTTTCTTTGGCTTCGGTGTGGAGACCCTCTTGGAAAACCAATCCCTTGGGGGTCTTCGTGCCCCGTGGCTGCGTGCCGCTACTGTTTGGCTCAGCAGCACGTGCAGACCGATGCAGAGCTCCACAGAGCGAGGGCCGAGGCAGCCTCCGTCCTCCTGTGAAGAACACAGCCCAGCCCGGGGCAGCCAGTGACGGAGCACGGAGACGCGCACATTGCGGCCCTTGGGTCCCTGCGCAGAGTCGGAGCAGAGGCTCGGGCTGGAGACCCCTGCGGCGCGGATGATGAGATGCACGCGGGCATGCAGGGGCGACACTGTGTCCACCCAGAGCCTCGCGAAGTACTTTCCTTACTTCACGTTTTCCCTGTGAAGTGCCTTGTGCTGCTTTCAGCACCCAGAAGGCTACTATCAACCCTTAGAGCTGGTCACACAATGCAAGCAATAAGGTATCGGCTCACAGGAGAAGCAGAGGTGTGGAGGAAAACAGGGTGCAAGAATTTTAAGAAATTTCCTTTCCTGAGTCTCAACACATAAATTCTATTATGGAGGGGGAAAAGGAAAGAAAATGAAAGCAGAAGGAATGAAATATTTTGTATGCAAATGCAGGTAGTGTGGGGAACCGCCTGAGCAGCTGTCCTTGAAAGAAGAGCGACTGTCTCCATATGGACTGAGCCTGACCTGATTCTCTCGTACTGAAATGTTCAGAGCTGGCTAGGACTTCTCATTATTCTCTCAATTGGCCTTAAACAGTGTGTATTGGTCTAGCCGAGGACGAAGAGCCAGTGCTCCATGGTGTCAGCTGGGATCGAGCCCCGAGATAGAGGCTATGACTTCCTGGGGCTTGAAAGATTACACATCAGAGCAGAAACACCAGACCCTCAAAGTATTAGATATTATCACAATAGCATAATGCAAATTACTTCTTTTGCATATCTCTGAATATGGCGGAGGTGAATGTAGGCCTCCTACCTAGCCCAGCTCACAGTGCTCACCTTCTTCCCACAGCTCCCTTCAATGCTCATCTTCTTCCCAACCACCTTCCCACAATTCACCTTTGCAAGCCACTCCCCCTTTTCCAATGAATAAAACCCGAGTGTAGCCCTGGGTCACCCTCTGGGTTCTGGAAAGGCATCTTCATGGCTGGACTTAGGGCCCCTTGACTCCTCAATAATTATATATATATATATATATATATATATATATATATATATATATATTCGTGTCTTTGTTAGGTTGCGCTGGGAGTAGTAGATTAGAATTAACTTGGTGGAATTCCAATAACGTGGTTTTAGGATTGTAAGCTTAGACTTCTTAGGCCAAGACAACCAGGAAGAGACGCTGACAGGTAAGAAACAGAGGAAGGAAACTCTTTTGAGATGGCTGAGATAGAGAAGGGTAGAGTGGAACAAAGTTAGTAACATAGTAGAAGTGTCCAGTAGTATTTTCATTTCATTCAGTAAATATTTTATACAGAAGGTTTGTTTTATAGTATGTCAAAACGCAAGGATCAGGTAAGGGCCCAGTTTGGGTCTTTACTGTTCTATTGCATTAAGAAGGATGAGTTTAGAGAATAATAACCAAGACCTTAGCAAGGCTACTTGACCTCCTGAAGTCAGGATCTCTATCTAATGAGGCCAAGGGCTGTAGAATGACCAAGTTATTAAATGCTTCCTTAGTTATGTCAATGTATACTTTTTCTTTTCCCAAATACAGGCTACCTATCTTCTTCATAGTATTGAAGACCCCCCTAAAGCCCTCACTTCCGAGTTCTTTTTTTTTTTTTTTTTTTTTTGTATTTAATACAGGGTCTACAGGGTCTAGAGGGCCTCACTACATGGAATGGACTCTTAGTGATTCTCCTGTTTTGAGCCTCTCATGTGCTGGAATTACAAGTGCATGCCACCATGCTCAGTCTCAGTTACCCTGCCTTGGGGGCAGGGCCACCACAGCAGGCAGGTGATCTCACCTTGGCCACTGCACTCTGCCTAAGCAGGCGCTTTGCTCTGCTGAGCTATCAGGCTGGCCTTACACTTCTGAGTTTGTATCCCACAGAAAGCTTCAGCCTGCAGCTCCTCTGTGAGGATGTTCTTCCTCTGGCTTGTGATAGCCAGACCAGTAGAACTATTTCGTGCTACAGGTAGCACTGGGTTAGATCGCATGTGGGCTGAGCTTTACCTTCCGTGTAGATCGAATCCAAGGCCTCCGTGTCAGCACACTTAAATGAAACAACTCATTTGTGTTAATGACAAAATTACAACATTTTGAAGATCTTAATTGGCTTCATGTCAGTTCTATTATCAGGAACCACTTCATTCCGCAAATTAGAATAAATGTAGCAAGTAGAGTTGTAGAGACAAAAAAAAAAAAAAGGGCTTCAGAAACAAACAAAACTGGGATAAGTCACTTCAGAGCCATTTTCTTTGTGAAGCATAAAAAAATAAAGAAATAAACTGGCTGCTTAGTTACCATGAGGTTTCTTGAAGTTCTTTGTAAATGCAAGAATCATGGCAAAGAAAATTCATTCTTGTGCCTATGGAATCCAAGCTGTTTGGAAAATTTGTCCCCTTCCTACTTCTGATTTCTGAGCCTGATTTTGTGTGTGCAACGTAGAACTTTGCATGAGTGACTCCACTCCTGTTTTTAGCCTGCTGCGTGGGTAGAGGACCTCCATCCAACATAAGGGCTTCCTATCTTTTAGATTTAATTTTCATGTACCATTTAAAAGATCTCACATCACAGCATTGGCTCCTCAGATGGACTGAAGGCTTCCATGGTGACCTAACAGCTTTCCCACCTCAAGCAGGCAAACTGGGCTCTAGTCCTCAGTCCTCACCTTGGACTGGAAAGATGGTTGCTAATCAGCTGTAGAATGTAGCCACTGCTATAAGGGGAAGATGTAAGCAAAGGGAATCACAGAGATCATTTAGACAAGAGGTTGCGTGCTATGATTTGATGAATGCATTACCTTCAACAAGAAAGTATAGAGATTTATAGATGTTAATCATAGTACCACAGTTGTCTGGATTGTAGAAACTTTCTCTTTCCAGAGCTATATAAGCATGTATATCAGAAAGATGTAAGCATACACGGGTGTAGGAATTGTAAATATTTTCAAGTTCTGAGCGAACAACTTCATGAGTTAGCACACCTGGGCAGTGTCATTGGTACATTTCTGCCTGTGGCACTAGGAAGTCTTTCTGTGGTAGCTATGATTGTAGATGAAGCAGACATCCCTAAAGTACCCAGCACTGAAAGCCCTGCCTTAGGGGTACTAGTACATGGGGGAAAGGACCACTGAGGCATCAAAGTAGGGCAAAGTGGCCTCTGGCTGGAGATGCATATTTGGGCAGGGAGAGCCTCTGCTCAGCCTTTCAGGAGGGAGCCATCTGATAAGCTCCTTTATAAAAGGCACTGTCTTCAGTCATGCCCTGGGATTCCTGCCGTTTATTCCTTTATAGTAACTTCCTGAACTATTAATTGATTTGCTGGCCAGATAAGGACACCAGAAAATGATTCCACGGAAAAGATAGGTTCGCAAATTAATTTAATTTAATTCTCATTTCTACTATTTATTTTCTGTTTCCTTGGGACAATAGCTTAGGCTTTCCATTTTTCTCTTTTTCTCAGGGATACCACTTCTCAGAGCAATGTGTTTGTGTGAAGGCTGTGTGGTTTGATTTTTCATAAGCATTTAACACCAGGTTTGGGGCACAGTACATACACTATGCACATTAGTCGTTCACATCACTTATTAAAAGCAAAAAGAAATGGTCTTCCATCCATGTGAAGATGCATATTTGCAGCAGAAGATCCCATGTTTTCATTGCAAGCTTGAGATTGAAAATATGTACACTACTTTGTCTTCACCTGACATGGATGCATATTTCAACATCATTTCAAAATAAGATTTTTTATTACTGTGAATTAAACCTAAGGCTGTCCTACCACTGAGCTGCATCCTAATGTTCTTTTCCTTTTTATTTTTACCTTGAGACAGGATTTCATTAAATTGCTCATGTTGGCTAAGAGCCTGTGCGTCTCTAGCCTCAGTCTATGGAGCAGCTTAGGTGTGTGCCACCAGGCCTGGCCAAAATAAGACATGATAAATAAGTATAGAAATGCAGGTTTATAGAGAAAACAGATTGCACAGGAACATCTGCAGTAAATTTTGGCTAGCAAGCTGGTATAATTTATTATCTTTATTATCTCCACAACAATTTGTAATTGGAAATGAGAAGCCTAAAAGAGCAAAGTATTTAGGACTTTTTATTATCATCACCAAGAAAGCCACTTCATTCTGACACTCCACTGTCTTGTGATGTTTTGAGGCCTACACATTCAGTATAGAATATGTATCTTCAACCATTGGCTTAGTAAATAAAAAACCAGCTCAGCAGAAACTTACTGAATGAACACTCTTCAAAATATGCCACCATCCGGACCATAGGAGTTTATTCAAGAAGAATAAAAGGACTGAGACCTGCCAGCTGGTGCAGGCTCTTGACAGGAGCTTGAGCTATTGCATCCCGAGTCATAAGGGTCTGGATGAGACCCAGAAGACTGGACACAGGGCTCAGCCAGAAACACAAAGGAGAAGCAGATGGGCACAAGGATGAAACCCACACCTGGGATCCCGGGAGCACCCTGAGGCTCCTGGTTGGGAGAGTTACAAGGAAGAATCAGTGGGGCGTAGCCCTGTGGCCTCTGATTCTGAGCCTCTGCATCCAGGTCCACGAAAGACAGGTGCTGGCAAAGCCTCCAGGTGTGGGAGTCTCCGATGGTGGCCGACAGAGTTCAGAGCACACATTGTTTGTGCTTTAAATATTTAGCCCATGAGTGCGATTTTCTCCAGCAGAGCTGCTGCATGGGCCGAATATTTCCAGTGTGAATTACAATATATCATTGCATACAAACCTCCGATGTTATTTCTGTCAAGAAAGCTTATTTGTCTAGGAGACACAGTTTTAGCCTCTAAAAGCCTTCTAGAATGATCAGATCTGAGTATTTCCTTTGTTATCTTCACATTACTTGAGTTATATTAATTTCTGACTAAAAACCATGGACGGTGTTAGATCTGCTGTGCCAGCACTCTGGGAAGCAGAAGCGGGGGGACGGGACTGCAGGTTCTAGCCCAGCCTGGGTAACTAGCAACTGAGGAAGGTTGTACTCAAAATACAAAGATATAAGCAGCCTAGAAGATACAGCTCCAGAGGAAGACCCTGGGCATGACATACAATATTACCAGGAAAGGGCAGAACTTAAATTTCTATCTTCTCACTTTACTGCCGGCCAACCTCCAGGCTCGTTCCCACCAACAACACTTAGTCGTCTATTCAGCTTTGACCTGGCTGACACTCTCTACACCTGCCACCTTCTAGAGCAACACATGCAGTGTTCTTTTTCACAATTACTTTTCTTGGTACATTCTAGACATACATAATGATAACATACATCATAGAAAATGTGCCCGACACACACTACATCCTGATTCTCACTCTTTCTCCTCCCCTTTCATTCCTCCTCCCCTTCTATTTACACAAGCTGTGTTTCCATCTTTCCCAGCTTTCCTGGTTTTTCTTCTTTTCTTTCATTTCTTCCCCCTTCCCTCTCCCAAATATTTCTGTTTGAATATTTTCTTCCTGTCTCATGGGTCCGCCATCACTTCAGTCTTAGTCCTTATTTATCCTGTTGTTTCCTGCACTAGGGAACAACGTGATCCTTAAACACGTGTGTCCAAGGTATTACACCTAAGCGTGCCATCCCAGCACAGATCCAACTACCCCGAAATGTTGCCAGCATATCCTTCCGAGTGTAGGGCCACCCCAACTGTTCTCCAGTCTCCCCTGCTCCTCCCTCTTTAATGACCAGACATTCGTTTGTCCATCACCCAGATCCACATCTCTTCAGATTCGTCTCCATGGGGACATAGACCTGCCCATATAAAAGCCCCCTATTCATGCCCTCTCTGCCGTCAGCCTCCTTTTAAGAACACCACTCCGTCCTGCGTGGCACCCGCTGCTAAATGCTATCTTGAAAGAAAGTCCTCTGGGGAAATAACAAGGCCATTCTCCAAGGATTCTCTTGATATAAAAACATTAGTTCAGTGAAAGACACAGCTGTCCCCAAGACAAACCAAGAAGGCGGTGAGCTGTGGTCTCTGGTGACTGCTGTCAGCGTTGACGCCACTCTAGCCGGAAGTGCAAACTAGCCCCGAGCTAGCTTCGGCCCTCTCCGCCCACGCAGTGTGGCTAGACTGGTGCTGCAGTCAGGTGTCACTGGTCACGGGAACGAGAGACGCAGCAAAGGACAATGGGAGAGCTCCAGCCAGGCCATAGCTGCCACGAAACTTAGGATGGGGAGGCCGGTCTCAGGAATGACCCCGCCAGCGCGTCCTACGCGCTCTCACAGAGGTGCTCCTGCCCGCAGGTCCCACCTTGAATGTGTGGGCGAAAGGAACTGCAACCGTCGGAGCCTGGAGGACCAGACTGGGATCAGCTGGGTCGGGAACTTGGAGTAGCACAGCGCCTCGGGCCGTGCATCGGAGTTGCGTCCTCAGGGACCAGGAGGAGGCTGCAGGCTACCTCAGCCGTGCAGTGAGGGTCGACCTTGTCTCAGTCGGTGTTTTCTCTGTTTTAACCCCGGGCAGATTTGAAATGTGCCCCCCCCCATGACTCATAAAAGAAGAGCTATTTTTGAATATTTCTAGTATTCCTTCTGGTGACTCAATACTCATAAAAGAAGAGAGGAGTTCCGTGATAATAAATATATCTTAAAGGAAGTTCTGACTTGGAGAGAAGTATTGTCAATTAAAATTAATAATTACGCCCAACCAGCCTCATTCCTGAACCTGCAAACTCCTGTTCTCCTGGGGTCCAGACGCCCTGAGTATTTACTTTCAGTTTTCTCTTACCATTTTCATATCTGCCATTTAAGAAGAGAAAGATGTGCTAGGAATGACCAAAAACAAATCCCCTTGTCTTCTTCATCTTGATGTACAGAATCACATGGAAAACAGTCCGTTCACAATTACACTCAAGTGACTCCTTTCTATGGGGAACTGCCAGGATATGGTCAGCTCTGGCCAAATTTCTGCACCTCAGAATATCATCCAGTGTGATTTAGAGAGCCTCAGACATTGCCTCAGACATTGCTGGATGATGCAGGGTTTGCACAGTCGTGAATAACAATCAAAGTTAAGTCATTGGCAACCTGGAGCTGACCTTAAAATGTTCCGGAGGGGACTTTTTCAATCATTGTACAGTTAGGGCCAGTGATATAGCTCAGCGGACTAAGCTGTTGCTTAGACAAGTGCAGGCACTGGGCTCGATCCCTGGGATCACATGCTGCGCCAGCCCTGCCCCCAGAGCATGCTGAGCCAAGGCCAAGATTGGGCATGGTAGCGCATGCCTATAATCCCAAAGCCAGGGAGGCTAAGAACAAAAAGGATCACTGCTAGTCCAAGCTGCACAGTAAGACCCTGTACCAGATTCACTTAAAAAAAAAAAAAATCATTGCACAATTAAGCCAAGGTCTCCTATAATTTCTCTTAAAAATGTGACAGAGCAGGAAATGAGTTAGTCAAAAAAAGGGGTGGTATCCCAAGGGGACATTTTATGTTGTAGAAGTTAAAAAACAACAGCAACTATATATTCCTTATACTTTTGTACAAAGTATATGTATTTATACTTCTTTCATTTATAGGGAAGTGTCTACAGCATGTGCAGGGTTTCACTACTAGATCAGACTTGCAGTGATCTGCCTCCCAAGAGCTGGGATTACAGGCATGAGCCACTACCAGTCTCAGTTGCAGTCTCAGTGAGCCCTGGGGGAGGGGCAGGCACAGTGGGCCTGGGAACTGAACTCCCGACCCACAGCCCCAGTGCCGGCATGCAGGCACTTTAGCCAGCTGAGCTATTTGACCAGCTCTTGCATTTATACTTTAGATGCTTTCTCTTTGAGGGGAAGATTGTTCTTCCCTAAAATGGTTTCCTGATTGGCACAATTCTTTTCATTCTTAAAAGTGACAATTATGAGCTGAAAAAAAGAGCTTGTGTTTTCTGTGCCTACCTCACTGCACTGACGACTGCCTGCCTTTCCCCGTCATGCAGAGCAGCAGAGGGCGCGCAGATCGTCCGTCAGGAGAGGAGACGTTGCCGGTGGGCACAGATGGGGTGGCCTGGAATTCTGTGCGATTAACCATCTCCTGGAAAGTGGCAGGGTACCCTGTCTTACGAACATGGGAGCTTAACTTATATTTTGAGTGTGTAATAAAAAAGAAGACTCTTGATCCTACAAATGAAATCATCTTGATTTAAAAAAAAAACAAAACAAAACCAATAATTAGCAACAGCGATCAACGTGCACCAAAGCAGGAGCAACAGCGCCACGCACGTGGGGAAAGACCGGTGACACTGCACGCCGTGCGGGGCCCTGGCAGACAAATGTGCGCAGTGTGGAAACAGCCTGTCTCTGTTTTCCACGCATTCCGTCAGAACATGGAAAATACTTTAATAACCCATGCTCAGTCTATTGAAAGCCAAATAGAAATTCTCAGTGGGTACATGGCCATCGGCAAGGTCTCTTTTTTGTTCCCCTTGGTATTTATACACAAGAAAGACTTCACTGGCCTGGGAACTGTAAGGTGTTTAGAATGCAATTTTAAATTCTGCTTTACTGTCATCTTGTATCAACATTGCAGTTACTATGAATGAGAGTCTCTGAATATCACTTCAAGACATACTAACTTCACAGTTTTGCATTTACTCAACTTTTTGAAGAGTTTCAGTGCAATACAGTGAGGTGAAGGAACTTTGTCTTGCCCAAAGATTACCAGCTCCCCAGAGCGGCAAGCTAAGCGCAAATGCTCTCAAGTTTCACGTCACCCTACCTGTGGGGCAAGCAGGGCCTAATCCTTCGCAGGCACTGTGTGCTCTCTCCTGCCCTCTGCAGGCATCTACGTGGCTGGCATTTGGTGTCCTGGTGTCTCCTGGGATTGGAATGGCGTGACGTATTTATTTAGAGGAGGGTATGCTACAAAACCAAGTTCTTGGGACTTGGATTTGGGAAGCCTTCTGGGGAAGGAAACAGCTCCACGCAGATGGTGCATAAAGTTAAAAAGCTCCTTCCCATAAATCACCCAATTAATATGCTAAGTCATGAAAGGTAGATTATAGACTTGCTTTTTCTACTTCCCCATTTGTGCTTTTTTCATGTTTCCTGTCTGTTGACAGGCAACTCTGCCATTTTTCTCCTCTGAGTTTAAAAACTAAGTACAGGAGAAATAATCAAGTATAAAAATAGATGAATTATTATTTACCCCAGATTTTGGTGTCATGGTTTGGTGATAAGAGCACTCATTAGTAAGTTAGTTTTCTCATAGCTCACATTGTTGAAGATGATGGGAGGATTTCTGTAGATGCCGTCATCACCTGCCTCCCTGTGTGCATGGCGAGAAAGGCACCGCCCTCTTCGAGAACTCTGTTAAGAACTAAGTGTAGCCATAGGTTTATGGTAAATGGACTCACAGCTTGGACTCGGAGTAGGCCTAAGGGAACAGAGTCATGTCCAGACAAATCTTCTAAGGACTGGGAAAGAGGATCTATTGGCAGTTTAGTTACATAATGCGCTTCCTCTCTGAAGAAGCTCATTCTAACATGGAAGAAAGGGACTACAAGACACAAATGAAAATCTTCCTGGAGCAAAATGGTAATGCTGAGTCTAATACAGTGGAAAACCTAATGAACCAAACCAAATACAAAAGGCAAACTTGAAATACTATTATGGTTCTTTCAGAATTTTGCAGAGACTACATAGCAAGGGCAGGGTTCTCTGTGGTTCTTGTTGTTCTGCAGGTTAAGTGTTTAGAACTAGGAGTCTCATACTAGATTTTGTACTTGCTAAACAAGTGCCCCATTACTGAGCTATGCCTCTAGCATGAAAAGTTTTCCTTTAACACTATATTGAGTTACAAAATATAAGATATGAGCAATGATTCATGGAACTTAGTGTAGAAATGTACACCCAGGGGACAGTGAATGGAGCTGACCTTTGTCAGGTCAGTGATTTTGAAGGACCACAAACAGCTTTTCCAGTTACTATGAGCAATGGCTGTCACTGGAAACAATGGTCATAAATATGGCACTTCAAAAGTCCCCAATTTAATGGTTTCAAGAGCTGGGGAGAGATCAATGAGCAAAGTACAATGATTATGCCGAGTTCCAGCTGCGGCACTGGTGTCTGTCTCTGTAGAGGTCATATATCAATAAATAAGCAGGAGAAGGGGCATAAAAGTGGCCAGGGGTCAGAAGAGGCTTTCTGCACAGAGCCAGACAGTGAATAGCTTAGGCTCTGTGGACTATGTAACTACAGTGTAGCAAGCAGCTTCCCCCGAGACGGAGATGAGGCACAAAGGATGGGCAGATTCGGCTGCAGGACTGGGTACCTGGACTTGGTGTCCCTACTGTGCCTCACATGGGTGAATGAGAGGCACATTTGCCAGTATTTTGGGAGCCTAAAAATAGTATCCGAGCCTTTGATACAACCACTTTATAATTGCAAGGGATTCTGTTCTAGATGCCAAATATTTTGAATAGAGACATCTAATAAAATTTTCCTCCATAGATTTCTTTCTGAGAAGACTGTAGATCCTCACAGCTATTCCTAACAATGGTTGCATGGTTCCAAGTTGTATTTTTGTCTAGTAATACAACTAAATACATTGGTCAGAGCTAATCTAGTATTCTGCCTGACTGAATGACCAAAATTTTTGGTAAAATTCTAGGAGCTTCAGGACTCTGGAAGCCCCAAAGTGTATCCCAAGCAGTGGGATGGTGAGTAATTTTATGGAGCCACCATATTGAACTGCACAGTGTGTGAGAGGAATAACGTCAGAACCAGAGGGCCAGGTGAGCCATGGGACTTCAAGTGGTGCACACAAGGTGCCCCAGAAAGGCTGCCACCTTCTTAAACCAAGTGTCTGTCCACCTTTTCCCTCTACAATTATTGCAGTAATAATTTGTCATGTTGGGCAAATTCTCTCCTAGGCTGAAAGACAATTTTCAACCACCACAAAAGGTAGCAAAATGGAAATGTGTTTGTTAAAGTGAGGAATGTCTTTCCTGGGGTGTCCAGTAATGTCACACTGAATGTTGCAAAGGTGTGACTTGTGTCACAACCACAAGGGAGCACCACAGAGAAGCAGTAAGCCTGAAAGAGATTATTTTACTTAAAGCAGGATGTTAAACTACAATTAAAAAGCAAAATTATGTGTAATTCTCTGCACTAGAGCAGTGCCTAAGAACCATACATGATACATAAGGAAAATTAAATGGATAAAAAGAAATTAAATGCTACAATACATTATTTTAAATAGTCATGTAAGTGGGAAAGGATAAAAAAGAAAATAGCATAGTGTATAATGAGAAAATTAATAACAGGATATGTACAACCAGACTCACTAATTATAAAATTATCTATATTATGCATAGCATTAATTGATTATATCTCAAGAAAGCTTCAAAAAAATGGAAACCTTTTAACCACAAAGGTTACATTAAATTTTAATAATCGAGCCATGCTTTATTAAGATAATATTACATTGAATTAAAAAGCATAGGTTGCTACAAAAGCAAGACCTTGATATAGAATAAAGTAAGTTAGAAGAAAATACATGGAAAATACATCACGAAAATCTTTACTGAAAGATGCTGGCATCGCTCATATTTGACCACGTAGATTTTGAGAGGAGAAGGAACTTGTGAAGTAAAGAAACCTACCACATGATTAAGAGGTCCCTTCGTCATGCAGATCTAATATTCAAGTTGAAGATGAAATGTTTATACATACGAGCAGAGCGTTAATGCACCTGAGACAATGACTGATTGTACGTAATTTAAACGGATGACTCACAACTTTCGCTAGGGGCTTGCACACTCTCCTCAGCAATTGAAAGGGCCGCTAAGTAGAAAACTGTAGGGACGCTGATGACACAGAGAACCTCCCGCCCAACGTCACCGCCGTTTGTGGGGCCCTCCGACCACCCCGCCCTCAGTAGTGCACACTCGCGTTTCACAGGGCCTTCTCCAAGCAGGCCTGTTGCTGTGTCAGCAAAGGAACTTCTTCAGACTTACTTGATGCAAGCCATATTTTTATTAATGTGCAATTTGAAAAAGAATGCCACTGTCTGTAAACCCAGATATTTCTACGGCAAGAATGCATTTTGAACTAATTGGCAAAAAATAAGTTTCAAAGAAACTCTAAAAGTTCTTGAGCTAGAGCCGGGCATGGTGGCGCATGCCTGTAATCCCAGCACTCGGAAGGCTGAGGCAGGAGGATCGGTGAGTTCAAGACCAGCCTGGGCTACAACAGTGAGCTCAAGGTCAGCCTGAACTTCATAGTGAGACCCTGTCTCAGAAGGACATAAAAAATAAAATAAAAAATAAAACTTCTTGAGCTATATAAACAATTAAAAGGGAGAGAGGCAGATAAAGGGATGCAGATATAAAAGGAAATTAATAAGTTGAACGCGCATGCTAGAAGGAAGAATAAAACAACCTTTGTGCTTTCATATTAATGAACAAGACGTAAAAAACAAACAAAACCTAATACATGCAGAAGGAAAAAGAGACACACGGAAACTGGTAAGTTCCAAACAGAAAATAAGAAATTTTGGGGAACCCAAAGTCACTTGGTTGAAAACATCAATAAAATCAATAGATGGAAAAGAGCGAGGCGACCACCACATTGGCGCCGTCTGCGGCAGCTCCAGGTGCGGCTGAGATCAGTGGAGCACGGGAAGCGCGCCCTAGCCTAGCTGCTGCCGAGCCCCTGCGCCGACCTGAACTAAATCACTGCAATGCAGACGTGTTTTGCTTTGCTAGTGGGCAGAGGATGCCACTGTCACCAGAAGGTGACGGACCGATAGAAACTTAATCAGGCTCAAAGCACTTCCGAAGCGTGACTTGCTCCTGTGAGAGTACGAGGTTCTCTTGTTTCTCCCTGTTACGCACCCCGTGCTCATTTGCTCATTTATTGCTTGGCGCAGAGACTGTGTGGCCAAAGTGTCCTTTGTCCTAACAAACACCAAGCTGACAAAGCAAAAAACAACAAGAGCCCCCAGCATTTTCTAAACATGCATTCTAAAAATGAGCAAGCTAGAGCAATTCCCAGAATGACATAAACTAAAAATAGACAAAACAACTTCAAGTACTTAGGGATAACTGAAAATCCTTTGAACAAACTGAGTCCGTAGTATAACATCTGAAGAGTAAGATGCCTGCTTCAGACAGTTATACGGTCATCATAATCCTACCATTATTTAAACAGCGTGGAGCTGAGCCTGGGGCTCAGAGGTAGCCTTACTGCGTGGCGTGCTTGAGGGCCTGGGCTTGCTCCTGAGCACTGCAGGAATAAAACAGAGATAAACGCACAACATCAACATAGAAGCTGTGCAGGGATTTCCTAGCCTGTTCTATGACGTGACCTTTATCCTGAGGACAAAGGTCGGCAAAAATATATAAAGTGGGGAAAACATCCACCAGAGAGACCCATATCCTTCATGAATACAAAAAATATTAAAAAGCAAATTATCAGGTGAAATGAATCTGGAAAGATACAAAAATATGTAACTCTTGATCAGTCTGTGTTTATTCCCAGAATGCAAGACTGTTCCAACATGAACTACAAATCAGTTCTTCACATCACTATCAATAGGATAAACAAACAAAAATGCAAGTTATTCTTATAGAAACTAGAGAAATTCAACATTGATGCATGATAATGATAATTCTGGAAATTAGATACAGAAGAAAACTTTTTCATCCTGAAAATAAGTCTCAACAGCAAAGAAACCTTCATTATCATTCTAATTACTGGCAGAGAAACTTGTTTTCCACTATTTCAGGAGAAAGACAGCAGTTTCTATTTTCTTGTAAAACACCACGTGAGCGGGCCCAATAAGTGTAGAGCAAGGACAAAAATGTTGTTTGAAATAAAAATTACATTTATTCTATTCCAAGACAGTACGATTATCTGGGTAGAAAGTATCAAGAAATTTAGAACTATTTCCCAGGATCCATAAATTTAACAAGGTCATAAAATATAAAATTAATCTTTAAAAAAGTCTTATATGCACTAGCAAACTATAACGTAAAGATACATATTTTAGAGCTATAAAATTATAATAATTAACACTAGATAGAAAAAATTGTTACCCAGATAATGACAACACAAAATAAATCACAGCAAAGCTCAATCAAGGGAGAGGAAACCTCAGTAAATGTTTGCCTAAATTAACATGCTGAGTCTCCCTGTACTTTAATCTATATGCTGATTCTCCTTACCCTGACCAATAGATTTTTCACAGTCCTAATTAGAACCTCAGCAAATATCTTGTAAGCATGCTCAAGCTGATGCGAAAGTTTGTCAGGAAAAATGTAGCATACTAAAGACAGTAAAACAACTTTTAAATAGAATTAATAAGGGACTCACATGTGATTCACAACTCACTATTAATTCTAGCTATTAATGGCTGTGGGGTGAGGGAAAAGCAGCTGCAGAAATAACCAGAGTAGAGCGGAGTGGCAGCTGAGACCTGCCCGCGTCTTACCAAATGGATCTTTTGCTCAAAGCGCCTTGACGATTCTCTGGAGAAAGGGCATCTTCTCAGCAGCTGTGATGAGCGACTCCGCATCCGTAGGCGTAAAATGAAAGGGCCTTGACTCACAGCAAAAAGAAATTTACTTTAAATTTACTAAATTTAAAGCATAAAACTACGACATTTTTAGACAAAGTAAAAGGGAAAACTTTAGAGTGCCTCAGGTAAGAGAAAGTGCTCCTAGGTAAAGCACGGGAAGCTGACCCCGAAAAGAACTGCTTGGTCACATGATTTCATTAGCATTTTAGTCAAGTCACTGTGGATGGGGACAAAATGTTCAAATCACATGTCCAACAAAAGACATACCTAGACTGTGTCAACAGCTCTTTAAGTTCAACAACAAAAGCCAGTTCAAAGGAAAATGGATGGAGATCCTGAAATAAGCTTTATAAAAAGTCTGTAGGGGTGGCCAGCAGCAGGTGAAGAGATGGCAACGAAGCTCAGTATTAGACAGCTTAGCCACGTGAAGGCACGGCCACACACCATCAGGGTGACAACAGCACTAACCCAACTGCACAAAAACGATAATGCACTGCTATGGATGTACTTTGCTGGTGGGAAAGGAACCATAGTAGAGCTCCTCTTTTTCGTTTTTTACTTTTTCTTTTTTTTTTTACTTTTTTGAGAAAGATGTTCCCAATTCAGTTTAGGCTAGCTTTGAACTTACTGTGTAACCTAGACTAGCACTGAACTTGGAGCCATCCTCCTGGTTCCGCCTGCCAAGGGCTAGGATTACAGGTGTGTGCCACCATGCCCAGCCTAGCGCTCCTCTTAAGTCTACTAGTGCTTTTTATGATTCAGGTCAGACGCGTATCCATAGCAATAACACTGTAAGGCATCTGTCATAGTGAGCACTGACTCTGAGCAACTGTATACTGGCGGCCATGCTGCGAAGCATCTCTCCTTAGAGATGCTGTTGGCGTCTAGTTAACAGAGATCAAGGATGTTCTGCACCACCCTGCAATGCCCACAGATGTCCCTCCAAAATTATTCAGCACTGCTGATGTTAGGAAACCCTGCCTTGGAAAAATGCAAAGCTTTGCTCACAAGACCAGCGCACAGATGGCAGTGTTGTGCGTAACAGACCAGAGAAGAGACAAGCCGGACACTCTTCTTGGTTTGGTGAATGGATAAATAAACCGGATCACATCCACCCAGTGAGGTGTACTGAGCAAAAGGACTACGATGCCCAGTCCCAAGGCCATCACTCCAGGTGCCAGATGCTGGTGCCAGGAGATCGTAGCACGGGTGACGCCATGTGTGCATCACCCTACTACGGAACAACGCTAAGGAATAAGTAGCGCTTGACCACAGAGGGGCAGCGCAGGGCACTGGAGGGTGACAGAATTGCCTGTGCCCTGCTTTTGGTGATGATTATCAAAATTTAGAAATAGGTTGAAATCCACCAAACTATGTAGCGTGTTACTTAAAGGTGACATGTCACACAAATTTAAAAAGCACATTTTAAAAGCACACCAGTATTTTTTCACGGTTACAGAAAAAGTGTGATTTTAATATTATGTTTTTAATCACTACACTTCTTACTGAAAGTATCATTTCTGAAGAGAACGGGCTGCAGCGAAGTGCCAGCTGGCCTGCAAGCCCAGCTCTGTGCTGCTCAGCCTGCTTCCCGAGACAGCTAGGCCTGACCGAGTATCGGGGGCCTTATCCATAGAGTGGAATAATAATAGTTTCTGCCTACAGACTTGTTGCAAGCCCTGTGGGAACACATGCTATGCCTGCATGACTGCCTACCAGACTATGAATACACTAGGAAGATTCGTCTACGCCACTATAAATAACATACCATGCTTGTGTAATGCATATTTTGTTTAACTGGTAGGAATCTGAGGGCAAGTAATTGCTTTAATCAAATTTCTCGTAAGAAATTTTCATTGTAATTTAGTAAAAATAGCATATTGGGCAGGATGAAATATATCATGCCTTGGGATTTTTAGATATTAAGTTTTTCTAGGTGGATGAGGTTGTAAAATTCATCAGTGTGAACAAAATTAGAATCTGTATTTGAACTTAACATAAAACGCTTCTCCATTTGAGTAAATTTATAACTAAAACATCCCTTAAAATGGTCTGATTCAGAGCCGGGTGTGGAGGTGCATGCCTATAATCCCAGCCCTTGGGAGGCTGAGGCAGGAGGATCAGTGTGAGTTTGAGACCAGCCTGGGCTACAAAAGTGAGCTCAAGGCCAGCCCGAGCTGCATAGCAAGACTCTGTCTCAAAAAAAAAAAAAAAAAAAAAAAGTCTGATTCTGATTCTGATTCACTAAATATAGTATATGTAAATGTTATATATTACATAGTATGGTATACACATAACTTATTTAGCTGTTATCCTACTGGAAAATATTTGGTCATATTTGGCCATTTCTATTTTCTTAAGAATGATTTCATCTTTGGTCTGTAAAGCTAGTTTTTTCAGAGTGTCAGAAGTGGGCATTATTTAATTGTCAACACATCTGATGAATATAATTGATAAATAAAGTCTTACATTTGTGATGTTGTTAGATATTCAATATCCTTAGCAGGATTCTCATGATCTCCAATTAAACATCCACTTGAAATGTTATAAGAAGGGGCCAGTGAGATGGCTCAGTGGCATAAAGCGCCTGCTTAGGCAAGCTTAGGCAAGCCTAGGCAACCACAGGGACTGTGGCTCCATCCCTGGCCCCACAAGCTGTGCCAGTCCCACCCCCAGGGCAGGCTGACCTGGATATAAAATAAAATGTTATAAGAAGATCCTGATGAGAGTTAGTGTTTTGATTGTGTGACACCTGTAATTCACAGTGTTGTACCCATTGTATCTCTGCAGAACGACCTGGCAACTTTCCCTTGAGAAACAGCCCCAGGTCAAGCCTCCGCCCAGTCCCCTTTGGTTCCTGGGTCACAGCCGCCCGCCCTGACAGTGGGCCCTGCCTGCCAGGAGTGAGGGCCACTTTGATCCTGAGCACTGGCGCAGCTCAGTCTCCCTCGGAGCCTGCCCCCACGCATGCTGGGCTGCAGGTTCCCACGAAGTCTCCATCGTGTCCTTCCAAACTGTGCAGGCTGAGAGCAGAAGCAAAGGCCTCGTCCTCGTCGATCTATTTGTTCTCTGCTGGAGTACAACGCCGTCCACAGCAGGACCTTGCTGCGCTCAGATTTCAACCACTGAACATGAACAGGGAAAGCGCTTCATTGTTTAACAAATAAATGCCAAGTAGCGGCCGTTTTGGAGAGATGTGTTTACCTGTGAAAATGCTCAGGTGTCTTAGTAAAAGGAAAAAGAAAAGCCTCTAAACTTAAAACTTCCTTTTGCTTTAGAAATAGGAGCATATAATCACATAATGAAAGATTTATTCAAATATAGCCAGAGATCCTTCCATTTTTCTCATCATGGTTGAAATACAATGTCACTGCAGTTGTACTTGACTTAAGTGAGAGATAGATCCAGACTTCCTCAAACAAGCGCTAAACAGCAGGGAAGATCTGTTACCTGCAGGGGGATCAGTTATTTATGACGCAGAGTAAATGAAGTCTGGCTTCTTAGGAATAGAATTGCTAGAACTCTTACTTGTTCTGATGCAACTTTTAAATTCGCACTGTAGGAATTATCTAAATTCCACTGTCTGACACTAATTATGTCTTCTAAAGTGGTGGTCCCCGCTGCTACTCTCAAATCAGTGACAAAGAAAAGAAGAAGTCATACTGGTAATTACATTTCCTCTGCTGGAAACACCTGCCGAGCCTGATAGTCTCTGTAGCTTTCCAAAATTCATAGTAGGGATGAGACAGATTCGTCTGGCCATCAACCAGAAGCGTCTTTCAGTTGTGTTTGATTTGCCAAGTAATCATACTTTAGGGGTGCCCCTGCGAGTGAGCAGTGCCTGCTATTTATAGGGCAGTTTCAGTTGGTGTTGAGTTTGATGTCCCACTTGGTAACATGGGAGAAGAGCAGGGGGTATATTGAGTTATTTCAGCATGAGGAGCTTGATACGCCTCCTTATACGGGGCTGCCCTGCCTGACCCTGGCTTGGCAATGCATTAAGAATGCGAAACTTTGTACTTCCTCAGAAAGCAGGCTCCACACATATCAGCCTCACGCTGGTTGTTCCCCAGCGCAAGCATTGTTAAATTAGCTGCACTCTTGGCTTTAAAGGTAGGGGAAAATGGGAGGATAAGATACATTTCTCATGGGTTAGCATCCTCTGATTTATTTCTACAACTAAACTAATACAAATTCAGGAGCTCTTTTTTTTTTTTTTTTTCAGAGCTAAAAGGAAAAAATAGTTCATTTCTGTGTTCTTAATTTTGAACAGTTCTGGGGAAAAAAAATGATCTCTTCAAATATAAGTAGGTCACATGAGATGAGTTCGTGTTTACTAGGAAAGTAACTGCTAGATTTTTCCCGAGTATTTTGAGGCTTTCTTCCTTATACATTTGGACTCTCAAAAGTACGTGTATATTCCAAAGTTTTATACTGAAACAACGGGTCAAAGGTGTCATTGCAAAAATAAATAACCCAAGCACCCTTAATTCTGTCATGATTTGTAACTGCTTAGAATTTTTAATTTTATTTTAAAATATCTGAAGTAAAATACACTGTACAGGAGCCTGAATGATTTGGGAGGTGAATATGAAGTGCATAGTTTGGATAATGCAATGCTATTTTTAATATCACCAATTAACTAGAATATTAGATTTGACAAATATTTGTAAAGTCAAAATTTTTTCTCAAGTTTTTAATTATTCTGTTGAATTATTAGAGTTCGTTACAGGACTGTTACTGAATATACTTTGTCATAGAAATTTGCCGGATATTTGACAATGACCACTCAGGGGTCTGCCATGCTGATTTATCTCAGTTTACGCCACAGAGAGGAAGTTGGCACCATAGCCATGAAGGGTTTGCGCGCAGAACAAAGCACCTAGGGCTGCAGAGAGCTGGTGGCTCCAGTCTGGTCCCTGCCCGGAAGTGGGGAGGTGAGTGACAGGAAAGAGGGGAAGTCCCTCCTATGAGCGACTAGCCTCTTCATCTAGGATTCCTTTTCTGCTGTTGTTTTTCTTTTCTCTTCACTTATTTATTTATTTATTTATTTATTTATTTATCTATTTATGTGTTGGTGCGTGGGGTGGGTAAATTTTGCTCTGCACAAGGGATATGGAGCTTGGAACACCACTGATCTAGAATCTTCTGCTCAAATCCACTCTGGACAAGCAGGGCCAAACCTCAGGATCACTGGCAAAGTCTGGAGACTTCCTGGAAGCCAAATGCAGTTAAGAAGTGTGTGGCCTGGCATCTAGACCTTGGCGGATTTCTCAGTGACATGCCACCCGGTGGTGCCTGTCTGACGAAGAGTTCCTGGCTCTGCACAGCTTTCTTGACACGTTGCTACCTTTTTTCTTCCCGCCACCCCAAGATTAAAATAATCGCTCTGACTGGAGTTATTGTTCATGAAGTTCCACTAAAAAGATTCTGTCTGCTCAGATGAAGTGATTTTAAGAGCTGGAATGCGACAAAGGTCTCCTGGCTTGAGATCTTAACGTTGAGTCATGTCTCCCAGCTGACATTCAGACCAGATATTCAGGTGCTACGTGAGCTTTTCCCTTGCAGCCAATGCATTGTTGAAGCCTTGCTTACACAAAGGATCCAATTTGCTTGGTATTTTAAGCATAAATTGTGTTTTGTAATTCTATTAGGCTTTTTGACATTGTTTTTAATGGAGAAGAAAGTTTTGAAAACTCAGAATAAACTCACAGTTAAAGGAAAAATAATAAGTGAAAACAATAATTAAGAACATTAACAGCCAGGCCTGGTGGCACACGACAGGAATCCCGCCCAGCTCTTGTGAAGCTGAGGCAGTAGGATCACAAGTTCATCACAGCCTGAGCTGCATAGCGACATCCTTCCACAACAGCCAAGCGGAAACAAAAATGAACTCGATACATGCACTGTTTATATGAGCTTAGTTCGCTAACATCCTGGTGACTGCAATGCCGCACTGGGCGGGACCCTGCGGTCTTCCTCTGAGGGCTCCCATGTGGCTTCGAGAGTTAGATGCTGCAAGCAGCAGAGCACAAGCCTGGCGGTGGGATGTTCAGGCAGCAAATTGGAATCGTGACCTAATATGCCAGTGAGAATAGAGAACGAGCATTTGTTTCTAGGTATTAGCAAAACAAAAGTAGAAGAACAAATTCTGAGTTCAGTGGTGGAGACCAAGTTTCTGATCCAACTTGTTGCATCCTCCAATAACTCCACTAATGTGAAACAAGGGATGATAACATTTGCATGGCGTTCTAATCTTCTGTGCTAGCCAGGAGATAAACACTGAAACAATCAAAATATTGTCACAAGGGAGTTGTGCGTCTAGGAGCGGAGCAATCTGTCTCTCCCTGACCTTGCTTGTCCACTCTTAGGCCTCGTGTTGGTGTACACGTTAGCGGACCACACCTCTCCCCACATCAGATGTGTGCTTTGCTGTCTTCCATTTGTTTTTTTCTTGGTTGTACACCATTGGTCGTCATGACTTCTCTTCTTTATGCCTGCGTTCCATGTCTATCGTTTTGGCTTGGCTATCCAAGCATTTCTTGCCTGCTGTCCTTTGGGGGTGATATGGAATCTTTGACTTTTAAGGAACAAATGAGTAACTTTTAAATGAAATGTAACTAATAGTAGAATAGTTCTCTGTTTGCTTCCCAGGGCAGCTATTCAATAGTGGTTATTCATTAACCAGTCCTCCTCTAGTGGAAAGCCCTCAGCAAGGCCCATTTAGAATGTGGCCTTTGTCTCCCCTCTTCCTTTTATCTTGGCCTGTTCCCCATGTCCCCAGGCCTGGAGCAGTCAGTCTGCTCTTGCGGGTCGCATGACTACAGTTACCTCGGCATTTTGCTGGTACGGCCACGGCGCACCAATCCCATTCAGCGCATCCTTCAGGTGGGGGGTGGTGCAGCTACTGCATATGGTTCCCCATCAGCTCAGTGCGAAGTCAGAGTCATAACGCAAGGCGGAGGCGTCCCCAGATTCAGAGACAGTCCTACTGGAAGTTCCACACTCCAAGGCTGGCCATGGAGCTGGGGAAATAGCTCAGGAGAGTAAGTGCTTGCCTGGCAAACGCAGGGTCCTGAGTTCAATCCTCGGTGCCCCAATAAATAATTAATTAATTAAAATCAAAATTAAAGAAAAGACTGACCACATGTGTACTGCTTTTGAGAACATGTGGAGCTGGAGATGAAACAAACAAGCCGAAAAACAAAAACAAAAACAAAAGACAATAAACCAAAACCCTCATAGAAATGAAAAGCAGACACCACTCTGCTATGGTGGACCTAGAGTCTATTAGCCTTGGATGCAGCTGTGGGAGAACATTTTTTTTATAAGAGATTCTTTAAAAAGTATATGGACTGAGTCCAACTGAAAAGACTAAAGCATCTGCTTAGGCAGATGCAGGGACCAGGATTCAATCCCTGGTGTGTCATGCTAGTGGTGCCCCTGGGGCAAACTGAGATGGTCACTGAGCCTGGGCCTGGTGGCAAATATCTGTAATGCCAGCACTTTGGAAGCTAAAACAGGAGGGTCACTATGAGCTCAGTCTGTGTACTCAGACCCTGTAGACCCTGTATGAAAAATACAAAAAAAAAAAAAAATATATATATATATATATATATATATATATATATATATATATGGATCACACTAACCTATAGTTTGGGGTTGTAAGCACTATGAGCACACCATGCACTCAGAACTTTTCTACAAATATACCATCTTTTATAAGTTATCCAAATAACCCTGTAATAATAATGCAGTCGTTGGGAAGAGAAAATGAAATTATAGAAGAAAAAGTCTCCTATATTTTGCTTTTATACCTATCTTTCTGTCCTCTAACAGTTCATATGCTAATTTCTCACCCTCTGGGACTACAGATTGTGCCCTCATTTGAAAATAGATTCATTGAAGACAGCTGAAGTCCTTAGGCAACACGGTGGGGTGTTAGTGTGGGTGACGATCCCATCCATTGGGCATCCATAGGAAAAGGGAAATTGGGACACAAACCCAGGAGTCCCAGGAGGAGGACTCGATGGCCAGGCCCAGGAAAAGGGACTGCATGCGGTTCCTCTCTCACGTGTCTCTGAGGAAAGCTAACTCCGGGACAGCCCGATGGAGAATGCCACATGTCCCCAGACCTGCTGGACAACTAATGTCTGTCGTTCAAGTCCTTCAGCCTGTGCTCCTTTGTGATAGCAAATCTAGCAAATTAACATGCTTTTGCTACCCAGAGCTACGTTTGGCAAACCCCTGTTATGGACTCATGGTCTACTTTGCTTACCAGTTACTACGTTTCATTTTTTTTTTTTTTTTTTTTTACATAACAATACATTTTGAGCCAAACATTTCAGGCTGTGGCTGTGAGTGTGGCCTTCCTTGCAATCTACTCATCCTCCCACCTAGAAACACTATTCAGATGGTAGCACTAAGTTTAATGTCAGCTCTTCACAGTCTCCTCTGGGGCCCAGATTTGTGTTTTACCCCACTGCTGGGCAGAACTGAAACACTGCCAGATAGACCGTATGTGGCTGCCATGGAGCACAAACCACCTGCCTTTGGCATTCCATTCAAGCAGACTGGCTACCTGGTCCAGGCTCCAGGTAGCTGCAAGAGGCACACAACTCTGGGACTGGGGCGAAGGATTTTCTTTCTCAAATTAGCAGCGTGTTTTGAGCCTCGTTTCCTGAGTCCTGGTTCCCAGAGAGCCAAGAACACACACCCAGACAGCACCTGTGCTACCGAGCCAGACACCTACTCATCTTTTGCTTAGGAGGGAGATGCGCTCAGTTTTCCAAGGATATTTATGAAGAAATACTCTTTAAGCGACAGCCAGCCGCACAGGCTGGGTTGCGGCTGCAGGGGTGCTCTGACAGTGGTAGCAAAAGGCGAAGAGCCGAAGGTCCCTCTTGTGTTGGCCCAGACTTCTTTAGCCAGTCAACAAAAGCTATATTTCAAGCATCATTTTTCCTGATGGGAAAGTTCACTACGTGATTAAAACATTGTCTCTATTAACATCTGTGCAGATGTGTTATGCTCTGAGACCAATACATAGGGCAAGGGACCTAGCGCTAGTGTCTTCCATTAGCAGCCTGAGAGAGGAGGAGCTAGGCCTCAGAATAAATGCCGATCTTCTGAGGCCTGTATGCCAATCCTGTATTCTTACTCAGGGTTCATCAGTAACAACTAAATGCCATAAGGAAAAACCAACAAAAACATGGCTCCTACTGACTAGGTATTAGATCAATCTAAATATGGAGATGACCTTAGAATTTTAGCTAAATCTAGTGGCCATACTGTCCTATAAATGAATTATTGCCTTAATGCAATTAAACGATATCATTGATAGATACAAGGTGAAAGGAAACTGAAATGTTTTGCAAGCAAGTTTGTGGAGGACAGAAGCATTAGCCTCGTGGCTTGTAAGGCTGCGTATGCACAATCCCAGCTACCGAGGAGGCAGAGGCAAGAAAACCGCAAGTCTTGCGCCCAGCCCGTGCTGTGTGACAGGACGCTCCCTCAGAATGAACAGTGGGAAGGACTGGGATCGTAGATCAGTGGCAGAACAGTGACCTGCTGCCCAGAGTGCCGAATAAGAAACTTATTGATAGTAAAGCACGTCAGAATTCCCTAAGACATGCAAGAAGGAGTACAGACAGCAGCTCAGGTGAAGAATTCTCCATGTTCAATGATTAAAGTCAGAACAGAGGGAGAGATCCAAAATTCCCCTCAAGAAAACACGAGATGGATATTATTTTGATTGGGGTGGTTACCATGGTAACACTGCTTCTTTGATTGACCAGACTGAGTGTCTTGTGAAGTCCTGCTGAAAAGTATTTACCCTAAAATAAATACATGAAAATATATTGGACATCAGGGACCATTTGAGAAATGCAATTTAAAATAATATTGAGGGGCCCAGCGAGACCCTCAAGCAGACTAAGCACCTGCTTAGGCAAGCACACGGATAGGGATTTGATCCTCACGGTGTGCTGAGCCAGCAACCGAGACTAGGAGAAGCGACACCCTCCTGTAATCCCAGCACCAGGGAGGCTGAAAACAGCAGGATCACTAGGAGTTTGAGATTTGTAGTGAGACCCTGTGCCAGATACAATCAATAAGCAAGTAAGCAAAATAAACAGTACTGAGATTCCATTGTGCTTGAAAAAAATACCCTTCATCAGGACATAAAATAATAAGTACTGGCAAAGCTACAGGGAAAAAGGAGCCCATTTACTCTATTGGTGAGAATGCAACTTTGCGCAACCACTGTAGAGATCAATAAGGAGATTTTTCAAATAACTAAAATTGATTTCCATTTAACCCACATAACCCCTTTTATGTATCTTCCTAAAATAATTAAAGACATCCTAGTGCAATGATACACACATACACTTGTTTAGAGCAACACAATGCATAATAGCTAAATATTTGAGATGAAATATATATATTGAATAGCAGATGAATAGATAAAGGATAGGACATACTATTCCACCAAAATGAAAGTAAATTTTAGAGATTTGTAGGAGACCAAATCCACCTCGAGACCATATAGTAGGTGAAATGAATTAAACACAGGAGATTAAATACAACCTGGTATCTTTCATGCAAGACACTCATAGTATGAACAAATTAGCAGTGAAGCAAAAGGCAGGTAACAGGATCTAAGGAGGGGAGCTTATGAAAATGAAGGTAAGGGAAGGGTCCACGGAGAGAGTGGAGACGGATCAGGGCCCCACCCTGACTCCTTCTGGACTGCAGATGCGTCCTAAAAACAAGCCTGAAAAGGCCAGAGTTGTGTTCCTACAACTCTAAGCCAGGGTGTGGGATGTAGCCTGGCTAAGCGCTGGGCTCTGCTGCCGAGCTGTCAAGCCCTAGATTGGGTTTCTGCACTGTCTGAAGGTTTGTGAATCCTTTGGAACACCGTGGAGCAACAAGAATAGCCAGAGTTCCCTGACCGCCATGGCAGCTGTATTGAATTCCAGCAGCTCAGCAGTGCCCGGCCACTCCTCCTGGCACAAGGTACCGTTCTCTACCCAGACCGAGCACACGAGTGCCGGTGGCGGAACGCTTGGCAGGCTCGACTTCTTTCCATCCCACTGTTTCCTTCCAACCCGATTTGGCAGCCTTTTGGCTAGTTCTGGAAGCCGCGAGATACACTTCCATCCGTGGCCTTCCTGTCCCATTAAAAAGATAGGATGTCTCCTCTTTGAGACTAGTAATTTTGCTTAATTACATAATTGCTACCTTTAGTATGATTCTAACACTCATGTATAATCATGAGTAAAAAATTCTATACTCCATGTTTTATATTAGCCAGTATACATACCAACGTTAGAAATTATGTAGCCCGCTTAGGAGGCTTAGATTCAACAGCCTCTAACATTACAAACTTCACTGGTGGCCCACTGCAATTGCAGAACATTTGACTGTGTATGTATCTGCTTCCTCTTAGTCCAAAGAGAAGTATATTCCTTTTTCTTTTTTTTCTAAGCAACATCAATAGGGAGGTGGGTCATGCCCACACACTGTACTCTGTAGAGTGATTGTGAGGACAATATGCAATATGTCAACTTTTAAAAAAAAGAAAGGGGAAAAGGGAAAAAAAAAAAAGTAATGATGATTTAAAAGGGTTAATGTTTAATTGTTTGATCAATCTTATATACCTATATGTATTAATCTAAACTGATCTGATGATGAAAATATGTAATATAACCACTGTTAAACTTAAACAATAAAAATATTAAATTTAAAAAAATTATATAGCATAATTTAAAATGCATCAAGTATTAAGAGAAAGAATTTGAATTTTTGAACTCAAAATCTGAAGAATTTGTACTTCTGAGGTTTTTGAAGAAATGCTCGAAAAATTACTGCTAATAAAATTTCCTGTGGGAAGGAAAGTAAATCATTCATGTATTATTTTTTATCATCAGGGCTTATAAATGTGTCCTGAGAATATAATGATTAGGTAGATAGATAGATAGATAGATAGATAGATAGATAGATAGATAGATAGATAAATAGATAGATAGATAGATAGATTATGCTTGAGTTTGACTTTTAACCACTTTGTTATTATTTTTAAGCAACAACTGTGTGCATGCCATTAAAAATACAGACAACAAATTATAACAAGAGGTTAAAAGTATGTATTCTCAATATTTTTCCAACCTTAATACAAATGAGGGCTATTGCTCTCATGTTAAATAATGGCCAACAAACATAAAATGTGTTGTCACTTTAGTGTGATTGATGGGGGTTAGTGTCGAAGCAGATTGTTTAATACACTCGGGAATATAATAATGTGTAAGTAGACATCTCCACAACAGACCATCTGATTCCCTGATCTTCTGGAATCTCTAATCCTTGACTTCTAGCCTCGATCATTTGCAGTTGGAAAAGCCTGTGATCCCAAGAAATGGTGGGAAAGTTAATCTTATTGGTGAGATTTGATGGTATTGGGATGGCCCATGAGACTGGGAAAGCTCAATACTCAGGTATCTGAGTGAGCTGGGTAACCTCCATAAGGATGTGGCCTCCGTGGAGTGTGGCATCTGTGGGGCCTGGCCTCCCTGGGAATCTTCCCTGCTCTGCTCCGTGGCTGCCTTTAACTGAGCAGTTTTGTCCCCCACATCCTCTGCCTTGAGTGACCATCTTTCAGGCAGCAGATCAGGGACTGAGCCTCCTGAAGCTGTAAGCCAAATCAAATTTTTATGCTCCTTGAGTCCTGGGTTTCAGGTATAGCGGCATAGCTGTAGAAAAACTGACCAGCTCAAATGGCAGTCACTGCTTGAGATCGAGACAGTATATAACTTAGGAGCTAAATAAGAATATTTACCTCACAAGCTGCTTAGGAATTTTAAAATGTATGATGTATGCTGATTGGTTGAGTGTTTGTGTTTTGTTTTGCTTGGACTTAGCATGTTGCCATGCAGTTCAGGCTGACCTTGAACTCACGAAGCATCCCAGACTGGATCTCTGACTCATGATAACTCTCCTGCCTCAGTCACCTGAATTACTTAATAATTTTATGTTGAGTGACAGTAGTAAGTCCAGGTTTACTATGAGACGTGTGGACTATGAATGTGGAAGCTGGAGAAAGGGAACTAAGGAAGTTTGCTAGAGTTCATCAGTGTTTTACAAGTAGGACTGCTTTCTTGCTCATATTAGTGTGTTAAATAAAGCATTGCAGGAGAATCAATAGCTCTAGCCGAGGAATGGAGTCCACCCTGAGTAAAGAACCAAAGCGATTCTACAGTTGCATGAATGCCTTGCCCTTCCATGGAAGGATTTCCAATTCCCAGGAAATGGTTCTTTCCGATTACACATTAACATTCACCAATTTAATCATTAACTAATGTTAACTTAGAGGAGACTCAAGGGAAAAGACACCAAGGTCTTTGCTTCTAGGAAGTATAGAACTTAGAGGAAAACAAAACTACTCATGTGCGTGCACAGCTAGGGAGCCACCCGAGTGGGGCTGGGGCCGGCACCGAGAGGGCGAGGACACAGGGGCTGATGCACCGATGTAGCAGCTGCCTGGGACCAGTCCAACTTCCTGGAGGAGCCGGGCCAAGCTGGGGTTCAACTCTGAACGGAGAAGAGCTGCTCTGAGCCTCGGGGTCCTCATCTGTGGCCTGGGAGCCTGAGGTCCGTAACGTCAGCTGCGTAGAGCTCTCCAAGCCAGTGAGCTCATGTGTTCAGCACAAGCCTATCAGCGTGGAAGCCATCAGCTGGCAAAGGCGAAGGGGCCTCCTTGCGTAAAAGCGGAGCACAACACTTCCTAAGGAAACATTTGGTCCACATTTTTGACAAGACTGATCTCCAGGGAGGCATGAGGAAGTGGACTTGACATATATGGTGCTGGCTGGCCGGACCTGCCCAAACAAGTCTGTGAATTTTGATTTTCCACAGTCACACAATGGAGTCGTGTTAACTGCCTTTAATTGACCATATCTTATATGCCAAGAATCCTGGCTGTTCTTGACCTCTATGACCACAGCTGAGATCATTCTACTTATTGTATGGAAGAGAAAACCGAGGTCCAGGGAATACAGCGTGCAGGGAATTGCGGCACTAGACTCTGCTAACAAACCCCATCAGTCCTGGCATACTGTCCTTTGTGTTCTGGATAACATAGGGCTCACCAGCATTTAGTGAGAGCGGAGGAGGGGGCTGGCCAGAGAATCGTGCAGTTATTTAATTAAGTTGATGCTAAAGTACTCTCCTGACAGATGTGCATTTTATCCCTGTTTTATAGCTGTGGAAATTGAGAAACTGAAAGTTTCTCTAACTTGTGGGAGATTATGCAGCTCGCAGGAGAACAATTGGATTACACTGCAGCATGAGTTGTTCCCCACCCATACACAGTAAGTAAGTGTCCATGACAGCTACTAGCTGTGTTATACGGGGAAGTCGTGACTGACTGTGATAGGTCTCAGTTACTTCTTAAATACTGTGAAAAATCAATAAAATAGCACACAATAAGTATTCTGAGCAAATATTAGCTGGATAATTGTATCTACTCATAGGCAAAGGCATTTCATCCTTTGTTACATATGGGAAAACTTAATAGATTTTCTTATGAAACTGATACTAGAACTAATAAGCAAAGGAAGATTTTATTTTCAGTTTCTGCATATCTCAGGCTGACAGTTGAACTCCAATTTTAACTTCAATAGCACTTAAAGTAGCAGGGGATATATTTTGGAAATAATTTATATTTTATGCAGATATTACTTTCCCATATGTAATCAGTCAAAGAAAATTACTCCCTTCCCTCTCAGTACACACACACATACACACACACACACAAAAAAAAAAAAAAAAAAAAAAAAAAAAAAAAAAAAAAAAAAAAAAAAAAAAAAAAAAAAAAAAAAAAAAAAAAAAAAAGGTAAAAGGAAGATTTGGAAAGTTTTTGTATGAGACTTGTTTGTATAAGAAAATTTGAAAATTTTATATCCCACCTTCCCAGCTAGTTTTGTCCTAAAATTGAGTCAGTCTGGAAGGAAAGATAGTGAACAGCAGTAGTGGAAATATGAGCTTTCGCTTGAAAAGTTAAAAAGCTCCAGAGATACATAGGGCCTCATCCCTGGAGGACTGTCTGCTTTATTCAGGACTATAAAACAGAAAGATGGCTCCCTTTCCACACCCCACTCCACAAGTCACTACAAGGATATCCTCTCTGGCTTTCATTAAGAACACTACTGTATTTATGCTGTAATGTGTGGTGGCTCAAAGTTTATGAAAGTATGTAGGAACCTAAGCCTGAATTTCTCTTTTTGGTATCAAGTCATGAAGAAGCTTGTCCAGCGGTTTCCCTCCTGAGAGTTTAGCGATCCAAGTAAAGAAATGCATGGTTCAGCCAAGTAAACACAGCAAACACACGGCTGATCAAATTACACAGAGGAAAGGAGCCAAGCGTGGTGGCGCACAGCTGCCATCTCGGGAGTCAGGGCGCTGAGGCAGGAGATTACTATGTGCTGGAGACGACCCTGAGCTAAACAACGAGACCCTTTCTCCCAAAACACAAATACGCACACAAACAAACAGACAACAGAGTAAAGGGGGGAAGGGGAAGAGAAAGTTGTCAGTGTTTAGCTCTCACGCGTCCCCCAAAGTACCGTGGGTTGGGAAGGCTTGGGGCTGAGGGGCCCCATGCTCATAAGTGCACTCGTCTATTGGTGAACCCATGACCAAATGTGTGCTGCGACGGTTGGGGCCTGGTTGGAGGTGGTCGCAGGATGACCTAGAGGAGTGCCCTGCTCTCCCTGGCCCTCCTGCTTCGCTCTGCTGCCTGGCTGCCCAGGGAAGAGCAATGCTTCTTTTCCCTCCCATCTCTGCCGTGTAGCACATGTACCATGGACCAATCCTCTGAAAGCCATGAATGGAACCAAGCCCCACCCCTTTAAGGAGCGAGCCCCTGGCACTGTGCCCACCGCTGGTGACGCTGGCCTCACAGAAGGAAAAGGCTTGTTCATACTCTTTTGTAAATAGTGCCTGACCCAGGGAAAGGTGATAATTTTCAGTTTCCTAGAAGAAAAGTCCTAGGTCATGATGGGGCAAATTGTCCTACCAAGGTCAGATTGCTTCTCCTCGTGTGCAGAGGCTGGTGAACAGAGCAACATACTGACCCTGCCAGAGAAACAGGGCTTTCATGTGCCACAGACCTGGGAGCTCAGTGTCAGCACCACCAGGGCTGCGAACAGGACATTTTGAGTGACCATTGGCTCTCCTGGTTCTCAGGCTTTGGGACTCAGACTGGAAAAGTTCATCAGCTTCCCTGAGCTTCTTCTGAGTGCTCACCCAGCCTACAGCACTTGGAATGTGGAAACTCTCTCTCTCTCTCTCTCTCTCTCTCTCTCTCTCTCTCTCTCTCACACACACACACACACACACACACACACACATACATACGTTGGCTCCCATTTTCTGGAGAACTCTAAGTAATACTAACATATATGTTTGTGACTATTTGGAGAACTAACAGTTTAGCAAATCCTATAGGAAACATCTGTCATACCTGAGACACTTGCTAGCTTGTGGATCTATAGGCGAAACAGCCATGCCATGAGTTTTTATCAGAATATTTAATATTTGCCTGATAACCTCGGGGACGTAGGATTAAGCACTGCAGTCAGGAAATGTGTAAAACGAGTTATTCCCCTCTGTGACCCTGCGCTCCCAGTCCATAGAGTAAAGTTGGAGGGTGTGGGGTGTGTGCGTGTCCCCTCAGAGGGAGCAGAGTTGCTTGAAGGCCTAAGATGTCACCCAGCCTCCAAGCAAGGAAGACAAAGCCAAGCTGCCTGTGCTGCCCAGCACAGGAATGCAACGATGAGTTCTGTTGACAAATAAAACAATTGGTTTTGGTAGAGAGAAGAAGATATTGCCTAAGTGTGTGAGGGACAATGGAAGAAGTAGTCTTGTGAACAAGGTTTCTTGACCTGCCCTCCCTCAGGCCCAGCGCTGGGTTTGCCAGTGCTACCTCTGCTACTGCTCTGGGCTGTGGTACAGGCCTCCGGGTCTTGTTTCGCCTTGTGTTTCACACCTTGAGAGGGTGGACATATGGTGTTTCCTTCCCTGGGGATGTCAGCCAGAATATTTACTTACTATACCAGGACGAATTGTGCTGCCAGTCAGACCAAGCAGAGCCTGACCCCACCCTCTTCACTCTCCACAACCCTCTTAACGTCTTATTTGAATTTATTGAATCCTTTCTCAAGGAAATTTATGCTGGGATAACAGGGTACAAATGTGGGCAAGCGCTCACTAAGCTAGTGACCTGCCACTTAGGTACAAATAAATCAGACATCCCACCCCAGGGGATTAAAAGAAAGAAAACGTTTGAATGAAAGAGGGCTGAATTCAAATGCGTATCTTTGTGTTTGCTAATTTAGTCTGAGGAAACTTGACATCATCTGGGCTCTAAAACAAGGCATGTAATTCCTTATTGGTGGGAATGACTCAATCCTAAGGCAGTCCGCAAGTGGGGCTGTGGGGAGCCTTTCAGTGAGCTTCGCCATGCTTTCTGTCCACCCAGCTTGCTACCCTGGGGCAGTTCAGGGCAGGAGACATCTCCACACCCACGCGGGGGCACTGCTGCCCGCACTGCAGGGCTGCACCACAGGGCTGTTTAGCCCCGACCCTGAATGTCAAAGCTCCTTCTTTCCTTCTTTACAGATAAGTCAACCCGGGGCCAGAGAGATAGCTCAGGGGACTAAAGCACCCATTTAGGCAAGCTTAGGCAAGCACCAGGACCATGGTTCAATCCCAGGAACTACACGCTGCACAAGCCCCACCCCTGGGGCAGGCTGAGCCGTCCACAGGGTCTGAGCATGGTGGGGCATGTTTGTAATCCCAACACTGGGAAGGCTGAAAATGAGAGGATAACTGTGAGTACTAGCTGCATAGTGAGACCCTGCAACAACCAGATCTATTTAAAAAGAATAAATAAATAAATAAATAAATAAATAAATAAATAAATAATCAACTCGTGCAGAACAAAAGAACCAAGGCAGGAAGCATAGAACTCCACATTATTTACCAAACTGGAGGTGCAGTGCCGGAAGTGCAGCCCTGTCTCAGGCAGGAGAAACGAGAAATCACCTATTTTGTTCTTCTCTCTGTCGGGCTATGCAGGCTCTCATTGCTCACGTGCCCTACCTGTTGGTCCTATTGATTCCTCTAGTTAGTTTTCTTATCTTAATCACAGTTTGTCATCCCCATTAATAAATATTGTCCTGTTTGTCCCCGCCAGAATGGCACCCTCAAGGATTCTTAGCCCTCCAGCCCTAGCAACCGCGGGCCACCTGTTGGGGAGATCCAGGCAAAGTGACTAAGGACCAGCGGACCTGCAGTGACTAAGGAGTCACTGATGGGTTTTCGTAGGTCTGGTGCTCATGACTGGTTCAATCGGGGAAAACCCAGACCTTGGGCGAGTCTCACCTCTTCCTCTCCCTCTTCTAGGTACTGCGATCTTGGCGGAAAAATGGGTACACTGCAGCAGGCCTGGGGTCGGTGGACCAGTGTGCACGCAGCAGGCTTATGGGCGGGAGCCACAGGGCAAGGAGCCTGCCTCAGTTACACTGGGTTTTAAAGTTATAATTTTTTTGTAATCAATTCTGTTGGAAATCCAGTGCACATAGCAGACCCAGAGCCCCAAAAATAGTTTTTGTTCATCTGAAAGAAACATGAATGACATTGTGAACAAAGGTATAAAAAAAAAAACAATGCTAAGATATAATTTTGTTCTGTAAGCCTGTTGGCTACTGGAAATACTTTCGTTGGAAGGTGCATGCCCTCATCTAGCAAACTGAGCTAGAGCCAGTATCATTCTGGATAGAGGCATGTGCAGTAAGGAGGTATTGCTTCCCAGAACAGTTATCCAGATCTGCAAGCTAAACAGGTAAAAAGAGGAAAAGCTACTTTAATTTAGTTGCTGCCCAAGAGAACACAATGTCTTTCAGTTCTACATATAAAGCTCAGGCTTACTTGATGAACTACATTTATGACCTCCGCATATTTTTACCACTAAAACTGTAACGCAGCACAACCGTGGACTCTAAACACAACGCGTGTAGATTGTGGACCCAGGACACTGTTCTTGGCAATGGCCCTTTAGCTTCCACATAGCAGAAGGATCCAAACAGCTGTTCCTTAATTTTTTAAAAATATAAATAAAATAGGTATGTTGAAATACTTTAAGAGAAGCTCTATAGGGAAAGGTCAGTATGCTGTGAAATATTTATTGATAATAAATTCAAACAATGCTATCTTTTCATTTCAGGGAATCCCTCATGGATTTGTTTCGATAGAATTGAAGTCATTGCCGACATCTAAAAAATTCACACATTTTATATTATTTTTATTTTTTTGCAGGACCAGGGATTGAATTTTCACATACTTTAAAAGGAATAAAAAAGTAACTAGCAGGCTACTTTCCAGCATTTATTACTCATAGAGTGATAAGAACTTCTATGTTTAAGTAAAACATGTTTATCCTATGCCGAGGAACTATCTGTATCTAAAGTCAACGTAATTAATTAACAGATCCATTCACAACTGCTGGTGCTCACTTGCCAAGTTCAAAATAGTCTCATGTTTACCCCCAAATTTACTACACTGTGTTTAACAGACATTGAATACACAAAATCCAAATCTGGCATGCCTACTAAATCATTTCTATCTGTTACCTTACTTTGGGAATTTTATCATCCACTGTTTATGTGCCAGTTTTTATTAAGAAAATGCTACCTGAATATTTAGTTCCAATTATTTAAAAATTTTATCTTTGGCTTTATACATTTCAAACATTTAAAGAAAACTGTGGGGCCCGGCAGAATGGCTCAGTGGTCTAAAGCGCCTGCTTGGGAAAGCTTGGGTGGCTTCAGGGACCGCGGTTCCATCCCGGGCACCACATGCTGCGCCAGCCCTGCCCTCAGGGCGGGCTGAGCCGGCCATAAAAATGAGTGAATAAACAAGCAAAGGTTGTGAAACAATAAATAAATAAATAAATCTTTAAAAAAAAAAAGAAAACTGTTTTTTAATTAAAAAGAGTGAGCCCAGTGAGACGGTTCAATGGTCTAAAGCATCTGCTTAGGAAAGCTTAGGCAACCGCAGGGACTGAAGTTCAATCTCCAGGGCAAGCTGAGCTGGCCATAAAAAATAAATTAAATAAATTAAACATTTTTAAAAATTAAAAAAATAATAACAAGGGTGGCAAATTAAATTTTCTAAGGTATTTTCAGTAGACAAATAATTAAACAAAAAAAGAGCTTTACAAAAAATTAATTCTATATGTACATTCTTCCATTAGTTTATTAACATGGGGAAAACTTCGTTATTTTTATCTTTCTTAATTAAAATTCATCACGTTCTTCAAAATGTAGTTTTTCTGGCTTGTGCTCTCCAATCCTGACTATAACAGTCCATACTCCTCATTAATCTAGGATTTCCTAGATTATTTATTTATTTATTTATTTATTTATTTTTTATTGTTTCACAACCTTTGCTTGTTTATTCACTCATTTTTATGGCCGGCTCAGCCCACCCTGAGGGCAGGGCTGGCGCAGCATGTGGTGCCCGGGATCGAACCGCGGTCCCTGGAGCCACCCAAGCTTTTCCAAGCAGGCGCTTTAGACCACTGAGCCATTCTGCCGGGCCCCTCCTAGATTATTTATATTGCAATCTCATTTATCTTATTATTGCGTGTGAGACCCTGACACCTTTTTTCAGAAAAAAAGTCAGCTCCAGTTTGGGGCTCGCACGCCCTTCACGCACAGCCCGCACCTCATTCGCAAGGTTGCACGTACATGACATGCTGAGGGATCGCATGGGAGCTTGGATATGATGAGGTCAGAAAGAACTGCGCGGATTAAAGTTCCCTTAAACGTGTGTTTTTGAGGTCATCTACAGAAGGCACACTTTTCTGCTTCAATTTAGCTTGTGCAAATATTTGTGCCTAAGTTTTAACCAGAACAAAACATTCAGAGTACCCCGTGTGTAGTACAAATGGTTATTATCTGCTCCATTATGTTTCATTTTAAGAAATATTAATATGGTATTAAGTAGATTTCATGACCTCCTAATACCGACCCTCTGTTTTTTAAATATTGCATGAAATAATTCCCAGTGCCTGGAATAACACCGAGAGAGACATGGAACAGATATTTGCTCGGGCTTTGTGTTATTCCACAGTGCAGCTGCCACGTTGGGCAGAGGAGCCGTGGGTGTGCACAAGTCCCCCATGGATCCTGATATTGACTGCTCATGGGCCTGCTCTGCGTGAGCATTGCGCTTCAGGGACTTCCAGCCAGGACCCCACCCACACTTCTAAGGTTTGGAACATGGCAGTGCCGTGTTGTCGCCTGTAGCTGAGAATTTACTTTCACTAAGGGTTGAGCACACAATTTAGTTATTGTGGTGCTTGTAAAAATCAAGGTACACGGGAATGGGGAAAGCAAATGTGCTAATTATAAAGGTTCCATCAATTGCTCCATGTCACAGTTGCTCTTCTCTCCTTGCTGGGACAAATACCCAACACCCAAAATGAAGGAAGAAAGGGCTTATTTAGCTCACAGTTACTGGGGGTTTCAGTCCACACTCGTCTGGCTCCAAGGCAGAGCAGCACATGGCAGAGAGCAGCTCATGGTGGCAGCAAAGAGCCGAGAGAGCCAAAGGAGAAGCAGCAGGGACAGTGGCTTGAGAGAGGGAGTCTGTCTCCCTTAAGTCGCATTCAGCATCTGCCCCAGGCTGGGGAGAGTAGCCCTCACACCCACGAGCCCAGCAGCGCTAAGACCTGTGATCCCAGCCTTGATCATGAATTAATCCCACTGTAGAAGTCACTTCCCCAAGACTGCATGAGGCGCTGGAGGAACAACTAGACGCCAACTGTAACACTCCATCAGTTTGTTACAACCAGGTAAGTATGATCAAAAGCCAATATTTTATTTCTAGCTTTGAAGATGTAATAGCTCTTGATCGGAGATCTGATATTTTCTAATATATATATATATATATATATATATATATATATATATATGACAAAAAGATAAGTAAATAATATTAAATAACAAATAAACATATAAATGGGATGAAAACATGTAAGAAGAGCATAGTTCACATCCTTAGAGGAAAGCCACTGGAAAATTTTCACCGTAGAAAAACGACACATGAGATAAACAGGTTTGACCTGACTTAAACATTACCCAGCACCCACAGGCGTCGAGATATCACATGCCACCCCACTGCTGTGGACTGCATCTGATGCGGTGCCAGTTAAAGAGCCAGTTTCCACTTAGTAGGATAGCAGAGTGCCCACCACTGCTTGATTCCCATTCTCCTCTTTCAGAGGACCACATGGGGTGAGTGTATGCATGTGCGTGCGTGCGTGCGTGCGTGCGTGCGTGTGTCCACATGCGCACTCCAGCAGCACACGGCAGGAAGACTCGGGGGAGATGCTAAGTCCTCCTGCTTTCCAGGTATGCCCCCACAAGGCACTCCCCTGGCAGCAACTGCAGGGTATGGAATCTTAGGTTCATTTTTTTTCACTGAGCGTCTTCGGTTTTCTCCAAGACAAACATTTTTTTTCCCTTCATCCATTCTACCACCTTTTCCTTGAGCAATTTTGGGCTCCAATTTAAAAGTCACCAACTACCTTAGTTACTTTTTTCTGTTGCTGCTAAGGCAAAGTCCCCATACCAAGGCCAGAGGAGGAAACGTTTATACAGCTCACAGATTGGAGAGGTCTCGCCCCACGGTCCTCAGGATCCCAGGCTGCTGTGGCAGAGGGGCGCTGCAGAGGAGAAAGTGCCCACGGTGGGCAGAAGACAGCCAGGTGGCAAGCTGCAGGTGGCAACGGCAGCCCGCTCTCTCTCTGAGGCCTTTTCCAAGCTGCACACCCTTACAGTGCGTAGCACCAACGCCAAGTGTGGGCCTGCCAATCAGCCACCCCCAGAGACATGCCAAACCAATCAGTGGCCTAATTTACTAATCACACACCCTGACTCTGCGCCCCGCAGCAGCAACATTCAACGCTCTGAAAATCCCCACCGGTGACCACATGATGCATTAGCGGTACACCGAGATGCGAGCCATAGCCCTGGCAGAGATGAATTAATCAACTGGCACAACTTGGCTTTATCTTGTATAGAGACACAGACGATGGAACATATCCTCTAGCCAAGTTTCATTCACTGCATTTATTGAAATGGATGCTGGCAAACAATAGCAGTAACAGAACCAGGAGAGGCTAACAAAATTATGCAACAGATACTCGGGTGCTGCTGTGGTTTGAATGCCTCCGCCTCTTGCTTCAATTCATTTCACAAAATCCTAATGGGACACCCTGGAGATTGGCTTAGCCCCTTTCACTTGGGACCACACAGCTGCCTGACATCATCTACTAACAAGAAAGTAACCCTCACCGAATCCTGTACCTGCAGATAGACCGATTTTGGAGTTCTCAATCTTCCAAACCATAAGAAATCAACCTCTGCTGTTCCTAAGCTAAGTATTTTGTTACAACTGCCAGAAAGAATTAAAGTATCTCATATACCTAGCAAAAGACTGCAGAATAAGACTTGTTTCGTGGGTGGACCAGAGGATTTGGGTAGCTCACTCCTTCACAGGAATTACCATGTATCAGACCAGCAGAAACAACTAGACCCCCAAGAAATTAAGGAAGTTGATTTTAAAACTATTCTTGTGCAAAGAAGCATAGGAGAACACAAACATATATAAAAGGGGGACAAAGTTAATTCATGGAAGAGAAGCTAAGAAGTTGGCTTTCTCAATGAGGTTGGGGAACAGACTTAATGGGTGTGGAAACATGGGAAAGAAAAGAAGACAGGAAGTTTAGATTTTCTATGCCAAGGATGAAGTCGAAGTTGTCCACTGTGGAAATGTTGATGAGGTTCAAGGGGAGGTTTTGCTACTGGGTGGTCGGTGGAGAGAGAAGATAAGCAAAGGTCAGCATTCCTGCAAGGAGGGGACCATGCGAACTTGAAGATGAATACCGAGAGTCCCTCAGCGTGCAAATCAAGAGCCCAGGGTCAGCTCGAGCTGGTTGGAGAGCAAGAGCTCTGAGCTGAAGGCATCCACAGAGCGGGAGGCCAGCTTCGAAGGGTGCTGTCATGTGTAAGGCGTATTGGAAGGAAGTTGTAGACTTGGAATGCACAGCAATCCATAAAAATAAGGTGGAACTACTTCAGCAGTGGCTGGGAAAGGGAAATAGCGCACTGTCTTCACCTGTGCGTTCAAGTAATTGGCAGAAAACAAATCAATTTATTCCGACCTTGCTATCACAAGATGCTGATGTTTGTCTGGAGGAAATTCTGTCATCGCTCTGGTGCTACTTATGGATTAAAGATAACGAGGCATGGGGCCTGGCAGGATGGCTCAGTGGTCTAAAGCGTCTGCTTAGGAAAGTTTAGGCGGCTGCAGGGACCGCGGTTCGATCCCTGGCACCACATGTTGCATCAGCCCTGCCCTCAGGGCAGGCTGAGCCGGCCATACAAATAAGCAAACAAACAAACAAACAAACAAAAGGTCTGAAACAAGAAAAAAATAAAATAAAAAGATAACGAGGCATGAAACTTTGCACTTCTTTAATTGTTAGATTTTTTTTTTTTAATGTTTTAAGGAAAAACTGATGTCTCTAAAACAAAATCTCAGTGTTCCCCAAACTCCTCCTTGCTACCATCATGGCCACAAAAATGCACGCCCCCAGGAATCTTCACAGTTCATGATTTGAGGTATTGCTTAGACTTCATAAAACACCAACCTAGCTTGTATTTTAGCTATAGAATTGCTCTTTTATAGATGCAGAATATTATGTAAGACATAAACACATTTATAGCTTAGTCACAAAGAAAATGTGATGTTTCAGGACTTGAAACAATGTGTTAAAATATGTATTCTAAGGAAAAATATTTGGAACACCCAGCAACTGCTGACATATGTTATCTTAGCAGTGAAAAAATCTATTTTCCTTAACTTTGTAAAATAATAGAGTTTATAAAATTTAAGCTCCTAATAAGAAATGTCTGTTGATTTTGTTTTCCTTGAATGATTTCTTTACTACAAGACTAAAAAATTTGTTGTGCATGAGAAAATTAGAGGTTATTTAATTTTTTTTTTTTTTTTTTTTTTGAGACATGGTCTCGCTATGCAGTTCAGGCTGGCCTTGAGCTCACTTTTGTAGCCCAGGCTGGTCTCGAACTCACACCAATCCTCCTGTCTCATCCTCCCGAGTGCTGGGATTATAGGCGTGCGCCACCACGCCCAGCTGAGGTTATTTAATTTAAAGCTTCAAAAATTTTGACATTTAACACAACATTTTTTTTTTTTACAGTTACTCAGATGAAGTTTTGAAGCTGTTAAAGAAATTTTTCTGAGCACAATAAATGCAAGGAAGTCTTTCCTTCGTCAAGGCCAAGGGGCAGAGCAGGAGGGCCGCTGAGGCTGCTAGCAGTCATCTCTGGAGTCCTCTCACATGCAGCAGCTGTTCACATCCACGCCCAGGGTGCTGTCATTTGTAAGGCGTATTAGAAGAAAACTGAGACTTGGAATGCACAGCAATCCATAACAATAAGATGGAACTACTTCAGCAGTGGCTGGGAAAGGGAAATAGCGCACTGTCTTCACCTGTGAGTTCAAATAATTGGAAGCAAACAAAACAATTTATTCCAACCTTGCTATCACAGGATGCCGAACACAGTGTTTGCTACTAAAATCAGCCAAAGAGAGGCTTGCTGAGGAAGACAGGAGGGAAAGAGCCAGCTCCTCCTGCCACAAGCTGCCCACTCTACTGAGGCCAGGCTTCCCTATGGGCAGTGACAGAGAACTGGGTTGGGCCTCAGCCCGGATCTTTCTCTACGTCACTGGCTAGAGTTGCCATCCTTGGTTGCTTTTGTAATACCCACTCTTCCGGGGCGAGACACTGCCCCATGTGGTTTTTACTTGCATTTCCTTAATTAGTGATGATTGGTGATTTTTTTTTTTTTTTTTTTTTTCAGATACACTGGTAACTTGTGTATATTCCTTTGAGAAATGTCTACAATTCTTGTGTTATTATTGTTAATGCTCTTATCGTGAGTAATGTCATTACTTTTGTTATTTGTTATTAGTTCAAAGTTATTGCATCCTCTACATGTTAAGCCCCTTTCAGATGTATAGCTTTTACATATTTTATCTTCTCTTAAGGTCTTCTCTGCAAATTGATTTTTTCTTTGATTTTGCAAATCGTAGTGTGGTATAGCTCGTTTGTCTATTTTGCCTCACTTTCCTGTGCTTTTGGGGTCTCACATAGAACTTCCATGTGATCCAGCGATCCCACTACGTGGTGTATATTAAAAGGAAATAAGATGACTCTGTGGAAGGGACGCCTGTGCTGCACGCTCGGGAGGCACAGTGGCCGAGTGGCAGAAGATGCTTAAGCGCCCATCAACTGTTGAGTGGGAAAACCACGTGTGGTACCGATATGCAACGGGCACTGCTCAGCCACAGAAATGATGCAGTAGCATCATGCCAAACAGCACGGATGAACCAGGTCGCCACAGTAGGTAAAGTGAGTCAGATGTTGAAAGCAAAGTTCCACGTGTCCTCACCCCTATGTGAAGTCTGCAAAGGGTAGGAACCTGTGGGATATCGATTACCAGAGCCCGTGGTAGTTTAAGGTGGGGAACTTGATCAATTAGTTTTATGTTTTAGGTCACAGAAAAAAAGTTCTCCTGTGTGCATTCAAGATAGCTACAATGTACTATACTTTTCCAAACCTAGAAGAAATGAAAGGAAGGATATTGAACATCTTCATCATAAAGAAATTAAGTCATACTTAGTCTAATTTAAATATCATGCAATATATACATATACAAAACAATTCGCATACTGCCACATTATACATAGTGTTTATATTTCAGTCTCTTAAGCTGGGTATGAAGACTACAGACTATGACTGCTGTGATGTCATCTCTGAATATGGCACATGCGGACTTACAGCCAATGAGGGCGTCAGAAGGGAGGGAAATCAAGGCGACTGGGGTCCATGACTCACCAATAAGAGTGTTGCTAAAGACAGGCCACGGCACGGGCATGAAAGGTACAGCATCTGGTCAGTGTCATAGCTGCTGTTCTTGTGCTTTACACAAAATACATGACACCCACCTTTTAAGGAGGAAGAGCTTCCTCTAGCATCTAGTGCACAACTGGTAGCAATCCCTGCCCATAGTCCGCTGGCTCCAAGGCATAGTGGCCCGGAAAAGGACATCACAGGACACAGGTAGGTCACGGCAGCCCAACGGCAGAAAGGCAAGCAGGTCCTCTGCCACTTTCCTACTCTTGTCTAGCTGAGCAGCCTGTGGATGGTACCAAGCCAAGCGGTGGACTGGTGCACCAGACACACCCCGGAATCCCAGCATCGCACATTTTAGATCCAGACACCCCTGAAAAATCCTCACCTGGGACTACAGGAGGCCTTGGAGTGACATTTAGACCCCAACCATAGCAATCAGTTATCAAGGGACTCATGTGTTCATGGTGATTTGCTATCACGAGGAAAGGGCTCTCTCTCTCTCTCTCTCTCTCTCTCTCTCTCTCTCTCTCTCTCTCTCTCTCTCTCTCTCTCTCTCTATTGCCTTAGCAGGATTCTTGGCCCAAGTGGGCTAGGTCAGCTGAAGACCAAGCACCATGTATGAACTCAATAGAAAAGCAGGGTGAGGAGGCTTGTGGCGTGGGAAGAAGTGAGGCGCTTGAACAGCACCACTCCGCTAGCTTTTACCTTGAATTTCACTGATACCTAGTTTAAAAGTAAAATGTTTAAAGTACAGAGTTTTGAACACTTCATCGTAAACCTGATAACTATTTTACTGATAGTGCTCATTTGTACTTTTGGAGTCTAATTTGATGATTAGCCACAGCTACTTTATCATTTGTTCCACTTTATTGCTTCTTTCTTTCTCAGCGTTGACCCTTGTGTGCAAACCTGAACGCCACATTCGGTTGTCTGAAGCCATGACACTTGTTGCCCACAGACGTTGCTAGGCATGGTGTTTGCTGAAGGAATCACAAAAATTTGGTCTTGGCAAGTCATAGAATTTATGTTCTCCACAGTTGATTTACAGTAAAAACATTAAGTAGTACAAGTCTTATCCAGATACCTAATTAAAATTGATACTTGAAACTTTTAAAATTTTAATTAAATGCATCGAAGCATTCTCTAGCAATCTCTTCCTGTGGCTGGCTGGTGATTTATTTAGTATGAGCTCGAATGAAAACTTAGCATCTACACCAATTAAATCACTTAGGAAAAGTCAGAAAACAATCTCAAAGTGACTAATCTTATTTTCTAGGTACCACCAAAGTGCAAAACAAGAAAAATTACCTAAGCACCTCTTAGACTAAACTTCCTACATTTACATCACTTTAATAGGCATATACATCATGCTCCAGTTGGGGGTGTCATTAACATAGATGATATAAACCAGCGGCCACATGGTGACTCATTCACATGGTGTGACATGCCACGTGCTCCGATGGGTCTATGGAGAACAGACAGTTTGTAGCCTTCAACCGAATCACATAAAATATATTTTCGTCTTCTTTTCTATGGTGCTACTTCTATCTGCCTTTACTCAAAATTTTATTTTATTTTAAATTATGAGATACCTACCTGAAAATGAGTGATCAGCAGATGCTGGTGGAGCGCCACAAATGTGCTTATGATTTATATTTTGAATTTGTGTGATGTCTTTCATTATATCCAGTTTTCAAATTAATGATTAAATACGTTTGCCACAAGGCCTCTCTCACAAAAGAAAACAATGCAGATGCCCAATTTTGACACTGTGGCTATTCAAATTGCTAAAATAATTTTTATCTGTCGTTTAGCCTCTAATTCTCATTATCCACTCATTAGGAAAAGTGCCGTTACTTTTCTAATTCTTTGATCTAAGCACCTGGAAATGAGAACTTAACATAAACTTGGTCCAAAGTGTCAGGAGTGAACACTCCTGAGCCCTGCTGAGGCTTTCATCCTGATTTTCCTTCACGTCATCCCTTTCTTACTTCTACTTTCATCCCAAGGGAGAAAGACCCTCCCACCACGCTCGTGCTGCTCCTGCTCATCCTTTGGGAAGAGGAAGCTGCTGTCTGTGGGATAGCGATATCGAGGAGATTTGCTGGCATGAGCTGCCAAAATTAAGGCCACGACGTATTTATTTACATAACGGTCAGGTGGTCAGGAAACCTGAGGAGCAATTGTACCAAACCACACCTGGAGAAACTGAAGACAACAGTGGTTGAATCATTTCAACATTTTGGCTTGCTCTCATTTCCAATGGGTGGAAAACAAGCATTGAAATCCAGCGAAGCCCGTACAAGTAGAGTCTGAGGCATTAAAATGCTCAGAGAGGCATTGCTTAGGTAGGTTTCGTTTCAGTGAAACTCTCTCTCCCCTGCCAACTCTACTCTGACCTACCTAAGGCACATGTACAGTAACAGGTAGCTTTTTTTTTCTTGTTTTCCTATTTAAGACAGGGTCTCACCATGCTGTTCAGGCTGGCTTTGAACTCACTCTGCAGCCCCAGGCTGGCCTCATCTGTGAAGTGACCCTCTTCCCTCAGCATCTTGCCTGCTGGGGTTACAGGCATGAGCTGCCATGCCCAGCTAGGATTTTGTTTTTATTCTCTTCTGTAAACTTTCTAATGTGCCAACTGTTCACTTAATTATTCCTAAAGTACTTGTTTCTCCAAAATTAAGGATACAGTTTTTCATAAATAAAAATAAAGCCATGCATTCTAGTTTGCCTATAAGTGAGTTAAATAATCATCATCTATAAAAATGATCCATGGAGTCCAGTCGACTTTTGTTTTCTGAAATTCTTCACGCAGGCATTAACTAATGGCCAGATATCCCTGACCTGTAACCTTCCCGCTCCTCCCAAGCCCTTGCCCAGGGTGTATTAGGCAATGTCTAGACAAGTAGCTGATTTTCTTCAGCTAGGTCTAGATGTTTGCAGCACAAAACAATAACCTTGAGGAGAAAAGAAAGTTTAGTATGCGAAGGAAGTCTCTCCAGTGACACTGACGTGTCCTGTCGGGATGGCAAGCTTCTCCCCTGAACCTCCTGAACCTGATGCTGCATTTCGAGACATTCATGTGACCTGTGTAAGTTTTAGCTGTCTTTGTATAACCAAAGGCTGCATTTAGTAGCTGCTATTAAGAAAGTCATAAATCTCCCTGAAATATGTGTGTGTGTGTGTGTGCCCATGGGCATCTATGTGTTAGCTGTGTGTGTGTGTGTGTGTGTGTGTGTGTGTGTGTGTGTGTGTAACAACTAGAGCAGTCTTCTGTGGCAGGAAACAGATGAGTCTAAATATGCACTGCTGTGTGGTTAACGTCATTTATGAGAGAGAAAAATGGCGGCATGGCTTGCCCCTAGGGTCGGCCCAATCACACAGATGGGTGAAAAACGGAATTGCAAGGAGCACCTGACATGAAACACAGGCCACAGGCCCCTCTGGCCATAGACGTTCGAGTCGGCCTTCCCACTTTTCTCAAAATGCCCCCCTCCTCAGGCCTGTCCGTCTCTCTGCTTGCAGTTTTCTTTAACAGGGTTATCTCCCTTTAAACCCACTCACGTTTCTGAGGATTCTGTTACCAGTTTTCACATACACATGGGTGTGTGTCCAGCCACCCCAAGACAAGTATCATGAGCCCTTCCCCTGAACTGCACTGGGCTCCTGAGCTTCACAAACTTAAGGACCTGTCCACCACGACTGAACCTATCATAGGTTATGTTCAGCGAAGTGAATGCTTTTCCTTTTATTGATTATTAGACCCCAGGGAGCAAAGATCATTAAGTAATGTTACTATGTCAATGCTCACACAGTTTCCCATGCTTTAATTGTAGAAGTAGCCGGGCATGGTGGCGCACGCCTGTAATCCCAGCACTCGGGAGGCTGAGGCAGGAGGATTGGCGTGAGTTTGAGACCAGCCTAGGCTACAAAAGTGAGCTCAAGGCCAGCCTCAACTGCATAGCGAGACCCTGTCTCAAAAAGAAAAAAAAAAAATGTAGAAGTAGAACTTCACCGACATTTCAGACACACATTACAAAGAATTTACCATGTTTAAAATGATTTCATCTTCTAACAGTGCAATTATGGATTCTTGTATTTGGTGATAACAAAATCAAGGGTTTTGTCCTTAACTACCTCTTCAAGAATTGACCCTAACCCTCGGGCAGCTTTGTCCAGACATACATTTTAATCATCAATAGTTCTAGAGGAAAAAAATCCCATCATGTCAACACCAAGCAATAAGCTAATTTAGCAGCTTCGCTTTGAACCCTGGGTTCACAGAAGAGCCGCGCTGTTTTCACAAGAAGAGCCCGAGGTTGGCTGCCCAGCGCGCCTGGTCTGGGCTCGGCTGGCATGGTTGGCAGCCCTTGGTTGCTGTCACAGTATCTGCACTGAGAAGCATGGAGCACTGAAGAGACGCGAGGTTCCAGGCCCTCACACGGCTGTCGCACACTAGGAGAAAGCCATTCGCCACTGTTGTCCTGCTGGTTCAAATAGCAACCCACACTGTTGCAGTATTGCTCTTCTTCCTTCCTATTTTTTCCGCCTCTTTTTTATTTTTTTAATTCAAAATATTTATTTATTTTAAATTTAACAATGACTGTATTACACATTTTCATCATCGGATCAGTTCAGATTAATAGATATAGATATATAAGATTGATCAAACAATTAAACATTAACACTTTCAATAAACATTACTTTTTTCTTTTTTTAACAGTTGACACACTGCATACTGTCCTCACAATAATTATACAGAGCACAGGGTGTGGGCATGACACACCTTCCAATTAATATTGGTAATGAAAGAAAAAAATTTAGAGTTCTTATATTAGGGAGACTATATGATATTTGAACATGTAGGTCTGGTTTATTTCACTAATGAGTATATGTTCAATATACATCCATTTATATATGAAGTCTTCCAGCTTATCATTCTTTATAGCTGAGTAATATTCCATTATATAAAAATACCACATTTTCTTCAACCATTCTTCAAATGATGGGCATTTTGGTTGTTTCCAAGGTTTGGCTATTACCAACTGAGCTGCTATAAACATAGGTGCACAGATATCGCCCTTTTACCATCAAGGAAACATGAACGCCCAGACTGGAAGTGTCACACTCCATGGCCGCATGAGGGATCCAACTGGTCTCTCCTCGGAAACACTACTGGGGAGGCCCAGCCCTTCTGCCGGACCTGGGCAGGCCACGGATCCCTCACTCCCAGCTTTTTCTTGACTCAGAGATCAAACCAAAGAATGACGGGGCCCTACATTTACAAAATGTAAGCCAAAATGCTAATTTACTAGTACATAGGTAAAGATGCTGGTTTGCTCTTTTGCCTGTGTAAAAGAAGTGGTTTTAAATTATAATTCTGGATTATCCTGAAATTGACCCAGCAAATATATGCCAGAAATCAGTCAAGTATTAATGAAATAAAATGATTTTGGTCATTTATGAGCATGTTATTTTTTGCTTAAAGTGTCCTATCTATAAGCAAATTGCTTTTAACATTTAATGGCACATTCATCTTCTTGAAACAGGTCAAATACAAATTCATCCAAACAAATGAATGCATTTGGACAATTAATTATTAATTAGAGACAGAATATGAGAGCCAGGTGCAGTGGTCCACGCTTGCAATCTCAGTACTGAAGAGAAAAGAGGATTGCTATGAGCTTAAGGCTAAGCTGACATACACTGTGAATTGAAACCAGCCAGAACTACATGGTGAGACCTTATATCAAAAAGAAAAAGGGCCAGCAAGATAGCTCAGCTGACTAAATGCCTGCATCAATAAAGGCAGGGACCAGGATTTGATCCCTGGTACCACATGCCACATTGGGCCAGCCCCCAGGCACACTGAGCTGGTCATGGAGACTGGGTGCAGTGTTACATGCATGTAATCCCAGGCCTGGACAGGCTGAAAACAGGAGGATCAGCAGGAGTCCGAGCTGCATGGTGTGACCCTGTACTAAATACATTAGGATAACAGTGTTTTACTTTTTGAATTATGATCATATCATTAAAAATTAAAAAAAAATAAAAAACTTCTCAAAATCTATTTATAAAGAAACAAGAGGTTGGGCTTTTTCACTTAATTTTATTGGGGCTTGGGAGATAGCTCCGTAGAATAAGTACCTGCCTGGCAAGCATAGGGTCCTGAGTTCAATCCCTGGTACCACAAAAAAAAAAAATGGTTTAATTTCATTTTATTTATCTCATTTTATTTTATTTTCACCATGCTGAGAGTCTGGTCTAGCACCTTGCTCACATGAGGCAAGTGCCCCGTCGCTGAGCCCATGCAGCTTACGCTGGAGGCTTATACTTACTCTAATATTTCTTGAAAAGCTATCAGAATTCAGAATTATAGGATTAATAAATTAAATAAAAAATTATAACTTCAGGTAGGAGATATAAATGAGCCACAATAATAGTAAAAGGAATGCAAATGAACAAATAAGAAAATTGGAAAATTTCCCTTGAGAAATAAAAAAGATAAGAAGAGAATAGGAGATTAATTATAGGTATAAAATACAGTATGTCTAGATCAATAGAAACGATAACCAACAGAATGGGAAATGTTTTTCCCAGAAAGTCTTCTGATACAGGACAGGTATCCACAATATACAAGAAACTCAGGGGCGGTGAGATGGCTTACTGGTCTAAAGCACCTGCTTAGGCAAGCTTAGGCAACTGCAGGGACCAAAGCTTGATCCCTGGCACCACGTGCTGCACCAGCTCCACCCTCAGGGCAAGCTGAGCCAGTCATTATATATATACATGCATATAATTATAAACACACATATGTATATATAATATATATTATATATATACATGTATATAATTATAACCACACATATGTATATATATATATATATATATTTATATATATATATATATATATATATATAGAGAGAGAGAGAGAGAGAGAGAGAGAAAAGAGAGTGAGAGAGAGAGAGAATTAAATAAAAGAAACTCAAAAAGTTAAGCTGCCCAAACTAGAAGGCTCAGTAAGAGCTGGCAAATGAACTCAACCAACACTTCTCCAGAAAAGAAGTACAAATGGCCATCTAATGCACAAAAATGCCCATCACATTGGACTGTCAAATAATGAGAAGCACAAGAGCTCTGACATTCCCTGTCACTCCAGCCAGGGCACATTATCAAGAACACACACACACACACACACACACACACACACACACACTTCATTTGGAAGGTGTGGGTGAAAAGACACTTTTCCATTGTTGGGTATGTAAATAGGAAAACTGCTATGGAGACCAATAGGGATCTTCCTCAAACAACTAAAAATAGAAATTCCACGGGACCTGGCCTTGCTTTTCCTGGACATACTCTAGAAAGTGTCAAGGACGCCGCGCTCTCATGATTTATAAGACTCATGTTTAAAGTAGTGCAACTCACAGTAACTAAAGGCTGCAAACAACCTGGAAGTCTAGCAGCTGGAAAATGGGAAAAGCAAAATACAGAAAATGTGGACAACGGGATAGTACTGAGGCGCGAGAAGGAAACACCGGCATTGGTGGGAAAATGATGGGTCCTAGGAACACGACTATAAGGGCAACAGCTGAGACACAGAAAGTTAAAGGTCCCTGACGTCTCTTATATGAAAACCCAAAATTGTAAATTACTTAACAAGATAGAGAAGCAGATGGGAGGGGGGCAGAAGTCTTGAAAATGAGGAAGGGGCCCCAGCCCCAGGGAAGGGCACAAGGGCCGAGGAGGAGGAGAAGGAAACGCAAAAGCAACCGCCGAGTCATATGCACGCGGCGCAACTCCCCAGAGCAAGCGTTGCTGTTAGGTAGCACAAACTTACATTGAACTTTTTACAAGACACAAAAAGACAATAGAAACTTGGCACCAAAAGTCTGTGGACTAAAGTCTTAGAACACAAATTTTAAACATTTTCTGCTTTCTTGTGAGAAGAAGGAAGGCAGCACTCTAACGTCCCTTGTCGCTTCTTCCACAAGCGCAGCCTTGCTTTTCTCGTCTCCGTGTGGCAGGACTGCTAGCTTGTTTGTGCACTAGCGCTTCTGCGCCGGATCAAGCTGTTCAACCTGTGCCGGTTGCAAACCTACCCTTTCCCAGGCCACGCCCCCAGTGACGCTCCTCTAACACAGCCAATCGTCTCACAGCACAAACAGCCATCTCGTTATCAGCATCCAATCACCTTCCAAAAGCTCAGTTGCAACTTCAAGGGAGTAGAAGGATGCTTAGAACCAAACCCTATCAACATTTAGCAATGTGCTTCTGAGTTTCACTCCTGATAATATGGATGTTATTTTAAAAATTTCACAGGTAATCAATGTCTTGAATCTGACTTAGATAACAACAAGGTTAAACTCTGGGTCCAGAGTAAAATGTCTAGTTTCTTAAGCATATGGACTAGAACTGAGCAAGCAGCCTCACAGAGGAAGTTCTTGTTTTAGTAGGTTTAGTCCTTTTGATACGAAACAGTCCAACCTGCTTGGCTTAAGGTTCAGTCTCATATAAAACAGAACTCCTGACGTCTGCCAGCACAGCTCTGACCTGAAGAGGGAACAACCCTGCTCTTCCCTCTCCTATTTCCACTCTTTCCCCCTTGCTGTGGGGTCTCCTGGCCTCCTGTGCACTTTGAGAAGAGATGAAGGAATGTCCTTCTGTAATTCACGTTCTGTGAGGCAGGCCCCAATGGCCTACTCCCTCTGAGGTGGTATTTCCGGATTCCTCTGTGGCTCTTGTGGACAGCTGCCAGGTCTATGCTCCATGCAGCTTGTTGCACCCTGGCAACGCACCCAACAGAGCCTCATTGCTGGGACGTGCTGACCCCCGGCACCAGCCACACTCTTGTGCAGAGGCCTGGCCTTTGTCCTGCGCTCTCTCACTGGCCTGACCCCCATGGGAGAGGGTGGGCCGAGGGCACTTCACACGCTTACCTCACGCCTACTGCAGACCTGTGCGGTGAGTGGCCTCAGCTCCTTTATTTATAAATAGTTTCCCACTCCGGAGACCGACGTCAAGTTCTTTGGGAAGTCATCGCGTGCTCCTGCCTGCCAAGGTCAGATGGATCTAGTGAGATGCAGGCTACATTGCACCTCAGGAGCATTTCATCTACTTTAGGATGGTGGCTGGGAGGAAAAAGGGAGAGCGCTGAGAACCCCATCTGAGCCCCCCACTGCTCCTCTTGCTCAAGCAAGTTTTCTTTTTTATTTATTTGTTTGTTTATTCATTTGTTTATTTTTAAATTTTGGTACAGGGCCTCGCTACATAGATTAAACTTGTAGCGATCTGTGTTCAACCTCCCAAGAGCTGGGACTGCAGGCACACGTCACCACACCCAGGCTCAATCTCAGTTTCAGTGCACCCCAGGAGCGGGGCCTGCAGGGCACCCTGGGGATTGAACCCAGACACTCCGTCTGCCTAAGCAGACACTTCAATCCAATGAGCTACTTGGCAGGCCCAAGTTTCCTGTTCTACAGTACTCGTGCACATCACTAAACCATGACGACTACAGGAAATCTGTCTGACAATAGCTGCATTCTGTGTGTATAATGTGGAGGATGAGGGCCAGCTAGATAGCTCAGCAGAGTAAGTGCCTACTTAGACAAGTGCAGGCACCCAGGTTCAAACCCAATACCACGTACTCCCTGGGGTGGTGGGTGGGAGGGGCCGAGACTGGGCATTGTGGGGGATGCCTATAATCCTAGCACTGGGGAGGGTGAAAACAGGAGTTTCACCAGGAGTCTGAGCTCTGTAGTGAGACCCTTCAATACACTTGCAAAATAAATAAATAAATAAATAAACAAACAAATAAATAAATAAAATAATAATGTGGAGGCTAAGTAGGCAAGAGACCCAATTCTGTTCTTTATTCACCATTTCAACAAGTAAGGATTCTCTCTACTTTATGGCTTTCACCAATAGGATGACACAACTTCCTAGACATAGGATGTCTTGCAGAGTTGTGGCAGTTTTGTCAATTTTCCATACTCAGTGGACATGAAACAGTATCACTGCTTACTCAGGTAAGTTTTTGTGGCTTGTATGCCTCCTTCGCATATAAAAAGTATCACACTCAAAAGATGGAGTAGCTGAAAGCAATTTTTTTTTTGTTTTGTTTTTTTTAGGGAATGGTCTACAGGGTGTTCAGGGTCTTACTACTAGATCAGACTCAGTAGTGATCCACCTGTTTACAGCCTCTCAGAAGCTGGGATGGCAGGTGGGTGCCACCATGCCCAGTCTCAATTGCCATCTCAGTGCATCAGCGGGGGTGGCCAGGCACAGCAGGACTGGGTTCAAACTCCTGGCCCTTGAACCTGCTTGCAGGTGCTTTAACCTGCCAAGCTATTTGCCTGTCCCATCAAACATATTTAGAAGCTGCACATTTATAATCAAACAAATCAGTTCTAGAATATTGGAATAAAATATTTTGAGGAAGAGAGAAATAGTTGATACAAATTTTAAACCAAGTCACAGCACTGAGAATTTCAGGGAAGCACAGCAGAGTTTGCAAACAGATGGGATAAGTGTTTTTTTGTTTTGTTTTGTTTTGTTTTGTTTTGTTTTGCTTTTTGAGGATGGGAGAGGCTAAGTGGAGTTATGAAAGGATGAACAGTAAGAGCTAAAAGCTGGTTCATGAGTGTTAGGATGCAGAGAATTGATGTAAAGCTGGCCTTAGTTCCCACTGGCTTTGTGCAGAAATGGGCCACCACATTCTGAAAGAATACTTTCCTTTGCAGATAGCTTTGCAACTAAGTCCTGGTAATTTAGTCTCTTTAGCATCGTGTTCTAAGTAAGGACTTCACTCATAATTTTAATTGGTACGTGTCCAGCCTATTCTAGTTGTTGAATTTTGTTATAATACTACTGGCTAATTAAAGGGCTATATATCTGATATTAAATTACACTGGCATTGTTATAAGTATTTGACATGTAGCATCAAACAAATAAGAAAATACTTTCTAAAATTTTCTTGATAAAATCCTCAAGGATTTGAAATAATTCCTTACACATCCAAAATGTAACATTTTAAATTTTTTATGTGCTACAAATCTGAGCTTCACATGTATCTGTATAAATAAATACAAATGTATGCATTTCTCCATTTAATTATAGCTTTATGAGGAAATGAATTAGATAGCAGATAATTGTATGTACATGCATGCACTGATTGCATTTCATTATAAATCTAGTCATTCGAAAGTACAATCTTCAAATTTTTTATAAAAACTATTAAATCCAAGATTACAGAGAGATTAATTATTCAAGTTAAATGGAAAGCATGACTAATGATGTATAGACTACATTTAATTAGTTTCCTCCTTAAAACATAATGAGCATTCCACAGATAGCATGAGCTGCACCAAGCCCAGCGGTGGATGCCAGAGACCTGTACAGCCAGCGGTTTTACAGTGTGGCTTTTAAAAGCGCACTCTCAGCTCTCTTCTAATGGCATGTTATTCCATTTCTACTCTTGCTAAAATGTTAAAACAAAGTGGTACTATTTTATTGCCATATAACATTTATGGTAAACCAATCTCCATTTAATATACATTTTAAAAAAATAATCCTATGTATGTCTTATATTTTCATAGAATTAAAAAATCCAAGATAAAACTTTCAGACAACTGACAGAACTCTTCTAGAGAAAATCACTTCTCTCTATACTAGTCTACAGACAAAGTTAACCATGAAGTAATTTTAATTAACCAATCTATACTAGAATTGATATCTTCATTTACTGACAAGTAGCCAAGATTCAGTTACGGGAAGAAAGAAGCCAAGATCTCTGAGACCACAGGACACGTTGGCCACCTACAGAAGCTGCAGGTATTTTCTGGATGGCATGTGTAATTCACCTCATTGGCCCTTCCTAGTATTTGTAAATTTATGCAGCTATAAATGGAAGTGTTTTAAAGTTTATGTACAATTTCTATCTGGAGTTATGCCCTGAATCTGGGAAAATGCTCTTCCCTGTCTAAGATACTGATGGTAAGGGGTCTCACACTGCTCCTAATGTTATGTTACAGGGTGTTCTGTAGGTTACTATGACTGTGATGTTATCATGTTATGTCTCTCTCTGTCTCTGTCTCTGTCTGTCTCTGTCTGTCTCTCTCTCTCATCACTATTTGAAATCTTATAGAATCAAAAGACACTTTCAAAGTGAACACAAAGTGTTAGGAATTAAAGAATGCAATTTTTATATCAGTAAAGAAAATATAAAACAAAATTTTATTGCAAAGAGCTAACATTAATCAGCCTGTGCCTTGGCACAGATGCTGTAAGAACATAGCCTAAACCTTGGGAAACTCCAAAATCCATACTAATTTACCCTGGTTGGGAGGGGCAACGTGCCCAAGGATGGGCTCTAGGGAAGTATGAAGGCAACGTCTACCTCAGTATATGTGGCTATGTGGCAGAAGTTAAAAAGAAAAAAAAAAAAAAAAAGTTCATAGAGCAAAAAAGCAACTGCATCATTTGGTACAGTTTGAACAAAACTGGAAAAGCACGTCATGCTTGTCTAGACGGGAAATAGCAAACTCAAGAACTGAGAGGTCGACCTTTCATCGATTGATAAATTCTTGAAGGAGCTCACAAATTACGTCTTGAGGAGTTTGGAATTATATAAATATGCTTAGGCAGAATTGTGTCAAACTCATTTAATGATTGATTGAAACGTGTACTTAAGAGTAAAAACATCAAAAATGAGTCTACTGGTGATTGCTGAGAGAAATATGCCCATGGATGAAGTTTGAAAACTTCAGAGTGTAGTGAAGATTCTCAGGAACAGTGGATTAACATCCCCAATTATTTCACTCAAGAAAAGAAGTTATTTACTGCTTAGATTAAGTAAAGTTATTCTAAAGCTGCTAAATACAATTTAAAAGAATCACATGTGGGAGACTCGGATTTATGCTGTAAAATTTCACCATCTGTTGTCATGGAAAATTGATTTCAACAGCCTTTAATGTGATTATAGAGTGCTGTAGTGTTTGTGAAATCTCCTTGAATGACAGAGCTAATCCAAGCATGAAGGATTGGCCTTACTTTGAGATTTATTTAACCATGATGGGGTTGCTGGTCTACCACCTAGACAGTCTCTTCTACTCAGGCAAGTGTAGTGAGGTCCACGTCTCAGCAGCAGCAGCATCTTCTGAAAGCTTGGCCCACTGCAATCCCTCAATCAACATCTGTGATTTGATCAGATTTCTAGGGGATTTTCAAGCATGCTACTGTTTGAGAAGCTCTGATTTGATGCATCCATTATATTATCAAGGCTATTTCCAAGTCATTTACTCTGTTGGTGTCTTACGAAAAGTATCATATAAACACCATGGAAATATCAAACTGTTTGGTAGAAGTGTACTTCTATGCACAGCTAGTTCTTCCATACCAGTCAGTTGTCAGTTGCTTTAACTAACTACATGTGGTGGGCACTATAAGAAGAAACGAGTCTGTTTAGCTCACAGGTGTGGAACACGAGAGTCTAAGATCAGGATGGCCATCAGTTAGACCTCAGATGCAGCATTGCAGTAGGAGGAGGACCTGTGACAGCAGCGCTGTATGTGGACAGGGAGCCGTGGTGCAGCTCAGGGGTCAGCTTGCCCTGCCTAGCCACTCACTCTAGCTCCAGCTTAGCAGGCCCACAAGATCTGCGCCCGTCTCCAAGGAAAGCTGCCTCTCCCAGGGCCTCAGAGTGTGCATGGTCTACACATCTAAAAGCCCCACCCCTTCTGTGCAAGGGCCCAGGTGGCCACCACAAGGATCTGGGCTCAGCCACACCCAACCATGGCCAGTACTAGAGCGGCCGGGCAGTGATCAGCGCCATACAAGTGGCTTTTGCCAAGCGTGGACTTAATCCCAGCCACACCCAAGCAATAGGCCAAAGAAAAGCTAAATCCACCAAAGAGAAGCTCGTAATGACACAGCGGGCACACTGCTCAAGGTACAGCCACAAAGGCAGGCACGTAGACCAGGCAAGGCAAGGCAGAAAGGACAGCGTAGCACCCAACAGCCACAGCGAGACAATGATGGAAAGCGACTGCTTGGAGTGGGTGTTGCTCAGAAGAGCCTTGGTCCACCCTGCGCACTGCTTTGGGCCTCATCTCGCAGTGCAAGAAGAAAATAACTTAAATCCAATGTTTAAAATGATTACTTTGCTGTGGTGGTAGTTAATCTTTCAGATTAGCATACTTTTAAATGTTTCTGTAAAACAGGGAAGATTCTTTTACTACAGTTTATATTTGGGTGGAAACTGTATGTTTTACTTTCTGGAAAAATACTATTCTAAAAAACACTGACCAAATTTTCACCTCTTGGAGAGATTTTAGCCAAATACTCTATGTAATTTATGAATTGGTTTGATGGGGAGGCAACATTGTTTCAAATTATTTCATTAAGGATTTATGGTGATTTTAAACATTCCACCCCAGACTGTTTCCTATTGTGAAGTGTTTATTGTTCAGACTTTCTGCTCCCCTAGCTTGACGGATAGCCTGTTACCAGGTGAGCCCCGACGAAGTCAGGGATAAATCACCGTAATGGGCTGAACCAGATAGTATAAGCTGCGGGCTTCCTTCGTACCTTCCTCTCTCCTCTCTTTATCTCCTTTCTTTCTTTCTTTCTTTCTTTCTTTCTTTCTTTCTTTCTTTCTTTCTTTCTTTCTTCTTTCTTTCTTTCTTTCTTTCTTTCTTTCTTCCTTTCTTTCTTTCTTTGAAGACAAGCAGAGAAATAGTAATAAGTACCTTTGAGAAAGTCTGAGCAAGGTGTCTATACAATAAGATTTTACCAAGAACTTGAAGATATTTTTTTCTACTTCTATGATAGCAAACAAATTTTCCTTAATTGAGCATCTGAGACCAAAGAAAGAGGCCATCAGCAACCAAGTTATACATGAAGTTTAGGTATAGTTAAAAGCATAAAACCAGTTCCAAGAGACAGTAGTGAGTTGTTTTTCATGTAATCGTCTCTGATGTGATTATCTTGGGTAAAGATCAAGGAAAAGAAAGAAGCGACTGCCCCTGTTTGCTGCTGTGCTACAGCAGCCAGCAAAGACACTGCGAGGGCTAGCCTTCGAAATGATTAGGACAACGAACTATAGCAAGAGCAACAGTGCTCTGTGCATTTGGTATGAGTCTATGAGTGAAACAGCCAAGAACACACAGGACTTTCTCTGACCAGTGGACTGCTAAAGGTAATAAAGTTTACCTGTTAGTGACAAACTAGAATTTCTTAGTATGTGAGTTTAGTTTGCAATATATGTGCTCTGTGACTGCTGTGGAGAGGACCTACAGAAAACCTCTAGTGTAGGAGGGACTTGTAAAACAAAGTGTTACATGTTTTGCTCTAAGTACACTCTCGTGGGGATAATATTGGGGCACGATACTGAATTGAATAATGACTAAGAAAGGGGAGAGATCAAGCAACAAGAATTTAAAGACTACTGTCTTTAACTAGTCTCGGTGTTCAAAGTCACTAAAATAGCCATAGCTATTTAAAAAGCAGAAAATCAAGTCATATCTCCAAATATAAATATGACAATCACTTTTCACCCACTGCCATGTCTCGGCATGGCTGAAGTACATAAATTACCTTCACAGTTTACTCAGTCAAGAATTAGTGACTAATAGATAGACCTGAAAAAAATTTTAAACATACAAGCAAGGTCTAATTAAAATTCTTTTGGAGACTTTCACATAGTTTATTCACTAAATGTTTACTGTAGAATTGATGAATGAATTAAAGAATTAATAAAACAAGTCAAACAAAATATTTAGGAATTCTTTGCTTATCTTAAAGCCAATTTAGACAAACCTAGTCTACACGGTGCATGCCAGTGTTTTCATTCTGTGTGGTATCTGGAAACTAAGTGAAAACAATGGCAGAGGAATTTAGAGGAGAAAATAAAAGAGCCCGGCATGAGCCAGGGAGGACGCGTTCTGGGAAGATGGGAACCGGACCAAGGGACACAGCAAGGGTGGTAAAAATGCTCAGCAGGGGCTAGGCAGGGATGCCTAAGCTACCAAGCTGAATGCACTGCACAAAGCAGGACTAACAGATCCTAGGTTATCAGTCTGACTTCTATTAGAATTGTTTTAAACACAGCTGAGAAGTAGATTCAGAGATACAGTACCGGCTTAGCTTGCGTATGAACCTGAGCTCCATTCCGAGGACGGAGCAGACAGCAAAAGAATGGTCTCGCCCAGCGAAACGTCTCCATACCAACTCCTCACATAACACACGCTACATTCATTTGACAAAAAATAGATGAGTTTCAATGACATTTTTGGAAAGTCTCTAGAAGTTTTCAACATCGACTTAGCCAAAAAAGTCATTGTAATTTAAAACATACTTTGCTTAAGATTTTAAAAATATCACAAAGGAGTAGAAGAAGCCCATATGAAGGCAATAATATAAACAAAGTGAGTCTGGGTCATTGCTGTGCACATTTCTAAACACTAGAATTCGAATATACTGAAATCTCACACGATTGATGCTATTAATTCTATCACAAATCTTTCAAAGTATGAGGATGGTTGCTTCCTGCCAACTTACAGAACACTCAAAAAAATGTATTACTTTGTGAGTACAGTTTTTGGCAAAAGTAAAATGTGAAGTTATGTTATAGTAAGTAGTGTGAAAATTACCTGACAATAGTTTTGTGGAAAGAAATCATATTTAAAATATAAACAATATATCATAAGATAGTATACATTAATGATATAAACAATTTTAAAGTATTATAAAATAAAATATAAACACATATGGACTATAATTTATGGATACTATATTTATAAGACATTAGAAATTAAATCTTCTAAGTATTACATTTATACAATTAAATATATTTAAATTTAAATATAACATTCTAAACATTATGAATTATATACAGTCATATAGTATAAACTGTACCTATTTATACTATAGAATAGAGTCTAAACATAGAAACACATAACATAAGTGACACCCGTCCAATCTGCCTCCATATTATATATCTTATATGGCAAGAAAAAGCAGCGCCCCATGACACGCCACAGATGCGTGTGCCAGAAAAAAAACAAAAAAAACAAAAAAAAACAAATTTCCTCTTCAGCCTGCTCTTCATGCAGGACCAGTCACTGTATTCTCTGCTTCCAGTTTTAATTTTTCATCCACTAGAGAAATAAAAAGAACTCTTCTAAAGATATAAAAACATGGCACCAAAAACTTTCTAAATAATCCTCTTAAACATACAGTACAAACATCTTTGGCTGATTTACAAATGAACTCTTATTTTCTCTGACACTGTCTGCATAATCTGGGTGAGTGACAAAAGTGATTTCCCTCTACAGCTTTGGTAAGGTCATCATGCACAGTGGAGAGAGAGGTCCTTGTGCATCGTGCTATTAGATTCCGTTAACACTAAGTTTCTAAACTTAAAGAGGACATTTTGCATCAGTTTATACCTTTCTTCATGATGAAATTTGCATCAAGACTTGTTGCTAAGGTAAGACATTATGGTGTTCTTATTCTTTACAAAATAATATTGATAGTAGCAGAAACATAGTGGAGACACATCTTATTAGAAAATTGTTTTCATGTTGTCTTAGTTACTCTTCTCTCATTGCTGGGACAGATACCTGGCACTCAAAATGAAGGAAGGAAAGGTTTATTAGCTCACAGTTCCTGGAGGTTTCAGTCCATATTTGGCTGGCCCAGGGCTGAGTGGAACAGGGCAGAGAGCATCCAGTTCATGACGATGGAACAGCAACAACCACAACAGAGGCAACTGACCAGACAGGGGAGCAGAGAGCAACAGAGCTAGTCTGTCTCTCTGTCTCTCTTTATATTACATTCAGGCTCTTCGCCTCAGCCTATCCACCTTAGGCTACACCTATAATCCCAGAAGTACTTAAAACACATAATCCCAGCAGATAATGGATCAAGTCACAATATATAGAAGTCCCTGCCCCATGACTGCATGAGGATTTTGGGGGTCAACTAGACACAAACCATAACACATGTAATGTGCTCTGTAATAATAACTGAATGCTGGTGGGAAGTTCTTAGTTCGCCCTGATATCAAAACACTTTATAAATAACTAACAATGGGAGTACATATTGTAATTAAAACTTACCACTCTTGATCTCATTTAAAAACTTTAGATATTTGTTGTGTCTTTACTAACGTCTGGCACATTTCACATTTTTCCCAAATGAATTTGGTTTCCCCACGTGTTGTTTGGTATTTAACCATCAAATCTTTAGAAGGATCGGTTCATTGAATTTCTGGCAGTGATCTTACTTCCTTTCTGTAGTCTCGAAGGTCAGAAAGGGTAAAGATAGAAAATGCACTGAGCAGAAAAGAAAGTGCTGTACATGCCTTGCGAATGCACCAGGAGCTCAGCTGTTAAGGAAGCCTAAGCAATCTCTGCAGAGGTTCTGCTCCTTCTTCTGACACATGCATTAACTATATGCTGTTTGCTCAGTTACCAGCCCCCCTTTTATGTCATGGGGTTTCCTACATCAAGCCCAGAACATGAGGCTTTTGTTTAGGAGTAACTACATGGAAAGGGAAGCTGACCATGCTCCACTTGTCATTTGAATCTTGTATTTCTTTCTCATCTTTTCCTCAAATACATTAGACGCAGCTCAAGAGGAAAGGGCAGCAGTCGAGGCCACTGCAGTGTTATCTCTTCAAAAAGAAGGCAGCTGATGTTGTTTTGGCAAGTGAAATTGCAAAGGTTGTAATTCCACCAAGGTAGTCAATAAGAAAGAAAAAGATAAAATTCTAAAGTGGTGAGCGATGACTTTTATGATACCATAAAATGGAAAATAAACAGTACCTAACACAATGTTCATAGCTGAAAACCGCTAAAATCCAGAGCTTCCCTCAGGACATGAGAACTATTATGACAACAATTCCAGTTTAGAGTTTTGCAATGAAAGAGATATTCTGGTTGCCAAAATCTCAGTCTCCACCCCCACCCACACACCCATACCTTCTATGTGGGCTGAGGTGAATAAGGAATAAATGACATCAAGAGGAAGAGAGGACACTGTCTTCTCCTTTGTCGTTAGTGGTTACAGGGAGCAGAGAGCTCATTTTCACTAGAATAAACTATTATAGCCTGAAAAAGAAATATGTACATTGGAGACACACCTGTGACTTAGGTCAATATGCCTCATCATCTTTTAAAATAACAGCAAAGTTTTAGCAAATTTTTAAATGCTCACCTATGAACACTATTTAATAGTTCAGGCCAACCCTGAACAGTATCCCTCAACACTTAAACAGAAAGAAAGAAAAGAAAGAAAGAATGAATTCTGGTTAGCAAAGACTGATGAGGATTAAAATTGGGTCTAGAGGACAGGAAGATAGCTTGTGGCCCAAGTGCCGGCCTGGCAAATGCAAGGTCACCAGTTTGAACTCCAATTCTTCAAAAAAAATTATTTAGATATATAGATAGATAGATAGATAGATAGATAGATAGATAGATAGATAGATAGATAGATAGATAGGTAAACAGGATCTAAAGTTGAACATATTATTCAAAAACCTTCAGTGGTTCATTTAGGGTAGAAAAATTTAGAGGCTATTATGACTGCATCTAACTTTGATGTATGATGGTAACTAAAACACACCACTTCCTTTTATTTCTACTAAAAATAATCAATACTTTAAACCTGGATTTATATGTTTCAGGAAGTCAAGAATTTCCTTTGGTTACAAAATTAGTTTTTTTTTATAATGTATACATTGAAAGCAGGTACATCTTTCAAGTTAGTACAGTAAACAAGCATAAATATAATTAAAACTGAGAGTGGTCTCAAAGATTGAGAATTTGATGTGCAGGAAAACTCCCTTACCAAAACCAGGACAGAAAAAGAGTAGAGTTTGATTAGTATGTTTAAAAAGAGTTGGGAGGGAGATGTTGAATATATTTATTTCTGTTAATTCTTCCTAGTTCCAGAAAACACTTGCAGTCCACACAGCTTCCTGCTGACTCAGGGTGCCCAGCCTGGCAGCATTTTGTGCGGAGTGGCTAGAGAGCTGTGGAAAGCCACTGGGTTCCCTCTCGATGCCTGGGAGGTGACTGCACTGCGGTGGCAGATAACTAAGGTGCCACTGAGTGAGGCCCTACTAGAAACAGCAGGCTACAGGGTGTGGACAGGAAGGGTCTCTCCCCTTCTTGGCCTGCCTCCCTGGCTCTCTGCCCAGTGCACTAGGCCTGGCCGACTAATGGTCCCCCAAAGCACACACTGCTTAGCCTTGCGATTATGCAGACTCAGGCACAAAGTCCTCAATATGCTAAAAAGGTTGCTGGCCATCCTATATTTGCCCAAATGTCCATAGGAAGCTATGGGTGACTCTCCCTCTTCTAGGACTCCATGATTTTCACAGTGAGAAGGTCATCCATGGGCAGTGTGTGCCAGCTCTAAAGGTGCTGGGTGCTTATAAAGTGGAAAAGTAGGCGAGAAATGGCTTCAGCTCAAATGCTAAATGTGGGTGAAGCCTGCTCATTCTGAGAATATATCTGGGAATGCAGAACACTTACTAAAGCTCAACGACATGAAGGCTTTCCAAGATGGTACGATGGTGCTTTTGGATAAAAAATGTCACAAATCATTTCCCAGCCTACCACTCAGAGAACTGAAGAACATTACAGAATGTGAGCAAACACTCTTCCAAGATTTTCCCCAAGGCAAGAAGGTGTAACGTAAGATTTATTAGAAGACTAGGTTTTGAGCTGTTGTTTTGCAAGGGGAAGAAAGGATACAGAGAACAGCATCCTAGTCGATCTGACTTTAAACAAAGCCCAAGGTCACCCTGAGCACACCGGCCACCTCTCTCTCAGCACAAGTGGGGCGTCGTTGCCTCCACACAGACACGCTTTTCTACTTGGTGGCCCCAGGCACGCATCTGAGCTCCAAGTGCGCTGGGCAGAGCAGGCATTAGCAATCGATGTTGCTGCAGCTGAACTGCACTGTGTGTTCTACACACCTAGCCAGGCGTGTGCAAGCAAGAGTTTGGTAAGGGCAGAGTATTTCAAGTGCTGTTCTGTGTCAGTGCCGCACTGGAAGAAGTAGCCCAGAATTCAGAATGGCAATTGGAAGAAAGTGACAGAGTCGTGCGGATGCACTCCTGGGCTTCAGCAGAAGTTCCACTCCCACTGCAATGGCAGTGATGCTTTAGTCCTTGCGCAGCAGCCAGAATTGAATATTAGTAAAGAAAGTACTACTGAGTTTGTTGACCTTGAGGCTGGAAAGCTTTCCGGTGTGATTCTGAATGAACTGGAGGAGGATGAGGAAAGAAATGAGACAGAATGAAAAAGTCACAAGGTGCCAATTCACAGCACAGGAAAACTGGACATCATTTTCTGCCATCAGCGGTAGGGCTCGGTGCTAGAAAGAGTGAGCATCCATTCTGGGAGGCACGGGAGACTTCACCAAGAGGCCACTGAGCTATCGATAAGGGCAAGGAGAAACAGACTGTGCAGTTCATTCTCCACACTGTGCCGGAGAACCCTCTGCCTGCTCAGCCATGTACAGGCATGTCCCTTAGCAGTGATTGGGGACCCTGTGTAAGACAGCTTGCAAGGGACAGCCTTGTCATGTAAGCATCCTCGTCACAGAGCAGTGAATTCAGGACAGCACTCCAAGCATTCTGTATGTTTGCTTCCAGCTGCTGTTAGTGACTTTCTACACAGCCGTTCTATTTTTCATGTACCATAAAATAGTCCATAAATTACATGGCTTTCATCCAATGGCTTTGTGTTAGGTGTAAAAGTATCCTGAGCACATTTACAGCACACAAGGCTGATCTGCGATGCTCAGTAGTTGAGGCATATCAATACTGTTTCTATTGACATTTCCAATTTATCGTAATCTAACTGGGACCTAATCACATCATAATTCAAAGGGTATCTGTTGACAGCCCCCCATATCTTCCTACCTGACAGATAGTTTCCAAGTTTATCCAAGATAGCATAAAGACTAAGGAAGTAATATATGAAGGAGATGCTGGAACAACACAATAGCATTATTCGGAACATGAGTGATGATACACATGTCTCAAAGATTAATTTTTATGATGATTAACGATGCTATATTTCCTAATTCCAGATATTTATTTGTCATTCATTAGAAGATGTATGTATCATACATTGACAGTGGTATCAATTTTAATGAAGAAAGATGAGAAAATATCTAAATAACAAAAATCTGGAAAGGTAATTATTAAAGTTGTGTTCCTAGCATGATTTTAGTCTTTCATGTTGCTACTCTGAGAGTCAAAAACCTGTTGTAGGTTTTTACGATAATCCTTAGAAAATTATGCTTCGGATGCTTGTCATTTGGGTCTTCTAGATGTGTGCTGCTTCTAATATAATTTCAATTAATGTTATACTCTCTCAAGTGAATGTTTGTTTAAAAGAAAACAAAAAACGGTAATTAAACAGAAAACAAGACAAGGAAAATTACCATAGATTTGACCGGCTATAATTTTAAATATGCTTAGTTTTCTAAATTTCTGTGTAAAAACATGTAGCTTTTTAAGATCACATTCTATAGAGATTTATTAAAATATCAATGCTTGATGGAAAAGCATCAGTTCCATGTTAAGACTAAGGCATTTAATATTTAGAAAGATAGTGACGATAAGCTCACGTACTTATGCTATAGAGAAATAGTATCACTAAGCTTCTCTTCTGAAGAGTTAAGAACCTAGGATTGAAGAGTAAATTAGAGAAAAAGAAAGGCAACAAGGTTAGTCAATATTTTGGCCCTAGATCTTCAAGATCAGGCAGGACTCAGGACCTAAGAGACCCTGTACTGTAACATCCTATAATTCAGTGGTGTCCCATATTTTCTGTTCAAGGAGATTATAGGGCCACAGAGGAAAGGGATTGGTAACGTATAGTGTGCCTAATGAGAGTCACCTAGAGAGAAAATATTCTCTCAGGCTTTCAGAGCAAACTGGTCAAGCAATGGCTGTGATTCATCTAGATGGCTGACACTGACAGAAGTTGTACAAAATGCTGTACGTGATTTCAAGGTGCCTGACACTGTTAGATACAAAAGTTACATGTTTTATTACAAAGGTCTTGCTTCAGCTTGTCCTTAACTACCCAGCAGAAAAGATTAACTATGAGGCATAAAAAGTTAAGCCAGATTTGCATGCTGAGCTGTAAAATACTCAAGTCAATAGCTTTTGACATTGCAAGTTCTGCTGATAACTCACTACTGTCATGGAATACTGCTGTACGTATGCAACGACTTACTCTTAGTTCAATGAGAAGAAATATTTGTACTAATAGTGTCTAGAGGAGTTATCATGCTTGCATCTTGTACTCTGAACAATTACTGTGAGTATCACAATATACATTGCATCAATTATTATGGCAGTCCTACTAACACCTTTTTAAACTGTCTCAATATTATTTCTTATTAAAAGTAATGAAAAATTGTGTTCCTGACAAATGCATTCATTATGTCGTATCAGCAAATCTCATCCAATGTCTCATAACCTGTTTGTTTCTCTAGTACAGTGACACCTTTATTCATGAATTAGTTTATTCCACACATGAGGGAAAAATGGTCACACATGTGTTTGTGTGGAGAAGATGACTGCGTGCTCATATTCTAATACGGAGATCATGAATGGAAGCACAATTCTGATGAATACTTCTGTTTGGAAACCGAATTGCTTGTGGACCAAGTTAGTACTATATTTATGAAATTGTGCACTGCTTTTTAACAAGACATGGCTGTCTTTGTTACTCTATATGCAGAGTGAAATGAAATATAATGTCCAACAGCTAGATTAAGTCTAACGAAATATGTTGTTGATTTAACTTGCATTTCCAAATAAATTTTTTGTTCCGAACAGGCTTCTAAAAGTCATTCCTAACGCAGAACTCTACAAAGGAATTTATAAAGCCTATCCAAATACAAAATTGTTACATAAAGCCGGGCGTGGTGGCTCATGCCTGTAATCCCAGCACTCGGGAGGCTGAGGCAGGAGGATTGGTGTGAGTTCGAGACCAGCCTGGGCTACAAAAGTGAGCTCAAGGCCAGCCTCAACTTCATAGCGAGACCTTGTCTCAAAAAGACAAAAAAAAAAAAAAAATTGTTACATAACTTTGGTAAAAAGCAATACTGTGATTTAAGACACAAAGCTCTAATGATCATTCAGTACTCAAGTGAAAACAGCCACTTTGGAACAATATAAAGGAAAGAAAATAAGAGAGAGAAATAGCACGGAAAGTACTTGTAACAAAACCACATTTGCAGTGGATTAGAGTGCGTGCTGCCCAGAAGAGGCATTTCTGCTTCTCCAACACTCAGTTTCATTTAAAGCTGCATTTAAGAATACAGAAAGAAGATATAATCACCTCCACCTGGGTGATTTTTTGATTTGAGAAAAAGTATAAATATTTGAAGCATGAGTTTAATTTAAAATTCAACATAAAATGCCATTCATTTTACTGCTACAGTATTAAAAATAGTCTGTTAGGGGCCAGAGAGATAACTCAGTGGACTAACTGCTTGCTTAATCAAGCACAAAGCCTGGGGTTCGATTCCCAATATCACATGCTGTGCTGGCCCCATGCCAAGGTGGGTTGAGCTGGCCACCAAGACTGGGGTAGGTGGTGCAAGCCTATAATCTCAGCAGTGAGGAGGCTGAAAACAGAAATAGCACTACTAGTCTGAGCTGTGTAGTGAGATCCTATAGCAAATATATGAAAAATTTAAAAATCTGGTTATTTCTAATAATAATTTTTTTTTATATTTAAATAACTATGACTATGTATATTTGTTTAAAATATTTATTTTAACTGTACTTTTCAGCTAAAGTGCTAAAATCTTGAATTCTATGACTTATATTCTAATATCCTATAATGCCCAATATAATAATTACATGTGACCTTTCATTTTTTCTCAGTGGATTCCAGCTACGAAATATTTTTGAATATTTATCAATAAAGAAAATACTTTTCACCATGCAACAACATTGTAAAAGGTTTTCACAATTATTCTAAAACTGAACTGCACTTTACAATAAGAAAACAGGGAAGCTGGATTTGGAATTGAGCTTCCAATGTTTACACCAGAAAGAACACTTATGATCTGGTTTGTTTCTGTCTGTGGCTAAGCCAAGTAGAAGAAATGACCTTGCCAGGCCACTTCTGTATTTGGTATTTGTAACAAAATCGGGAACGATTTCTCAGATAATGCTAATACACTAATATGTGTGAGTATTGCAATGTTTTTTAGAAGTTTAAAATTCCATATTTTTCCACTTCAAAACTTTAGAAAGTGTGGTTGCTTCAGCAGCACATATACTAAAAAAGTTAGAAAGAAGTAGAGTCCATGGGATTTTACTCTGTAGGGATCTTTGATCCTCGTGAGGAGAACAAACGGTGTTTTCACCTTCTGGGCCACCAAGTAAGATGTATAAGGGTGTGAGAGTCTACGCTCCCAGCACACACGATTCCATTCCCGGGTGAGTCATGTCATGTACAGGTGCACACTCTCTCTAATCAGTGTGGCCATTATGTATATCTAAAATGCACCAGTAAACCTGATTTTTAAAAAATGTCTATTTCAAGTTCAATTCGCTTGAATTTTTCACTTTGAAAACTCAACTGTATTTTGTTTTCCATTACAGGTAAACCTCAAAAAACCATATGCTATAACGTTAAATGTATTATTTTACACAGTGCAGTTCTGAGGGACAGTAAATGAACTTTTTCTTGTGTTAGCCATAACTATTTGAAATAATATATTCACCATCTGATTAGATGACTTACTATCAGTCACAAAGAGTATAATCAGATTGACTTCTCACATTTCGTGATCTCAGCGAAGTTTCAATGAGAATTTCCACTGGAACAATGGTTCTTTGAATTCTAGCTTTACAATGGTAATTCATGCCATTAATTTAACAAACTTTAGAAATTTTTCTGCATGTACGAATACATGTATGTGTAGGAACAACGCCCTCCTAATACTCTCACTCCATCTGTCTTTCCTGCATAAATGGAAAGAAATATTATTTAGAATTTATAAAGTAAATAACAAATTATACACAACAAAGTATCAATGCCCTGAAGGCCTAATCCTACATCCAGGTTGTGGCCTCCTATGAGTACCTCCTGCCCCTGGTCCTAAGGACTGCGCCCAGGATTAGATTCACCACCATAGTTTCTTAATTTTCATTGTATGCCTCGGAGGTCCATAAAATTGAAATAGGATTTCTTAGAAATGAGGAAATGTGATATCCCTTCCTCTTAAGGTACTTCCAATTCAGCAAAAAAGAGAGGAGGATGGCTCATCACAGCGAATGCCACCGTGCCTGAAGGAAGTGTCCCTGTGCCCTCCAAGTGTGTATATGGTCCCTGGTACATGGTAAAGACCATCGGGAATGACTTAGCAAATAACTTTGGGTGAGGAGTGTCTCTCCAGTACCCTGATGTTTTGTTGTTGTTTTTAATATTGTTAACATTTGCCAAATGCTACTGCTTTTCTATCTGTATTTTACGGATAAGAGTACATCTACACATTTTCCTCCAAATGCCAAGGCAAAGTGAAGCCCTGGAGTTCATATCATCTTGTTCAGATGCCATCTCATACTGCTGTGGAGATAGGCTTTGTAAATGGGCCAACACACAGCTGCTTGCTAACTACCTCGGCATCTCAGGGGACACTTCTGGGGACTGACCCTTCTTGACTCACAGGCTGGGGCTTCTTGAGGTGACTTGGCATGCAGCTGCTTGCTGTCTGATTTCCACCCTAAATGAGCTAATAAGGAAAGAGACTGTGCAATCAGATGTTCAGTGTCGGAATAGATGGAGTTTGGTTGTTGGAGGGGGTGGGGGGGACAGAAATGACACTGTGAGAGACACCAAGTTGTGTAGGTGAGGCACGAATCTGCACTGCAGATGTACTCCTTCATGATCCAAGGTTGAAACTGAACCCCACCAGTGGGAGATTTACCCACCAAACTGCAAATTTGTCTTAGAAGAGAACAGAGTTATAAGGAAAATAATCTTATTCTGACTGAAAGGAAATGCATGAATTAAATATAACTATAAATAATATACATATATATATCATACATGTGAATATATGTTTGTGTTAATCTTTTAGAGGGAGTGGGATACAATTTTCCATTGGAAATAAAGTATTTGTATTTATTTCTCTTTTTATAACTCACTAAACTATAAATTTATTTAACCTGCAGATGAAATCATACTAAGCTTTTCATCTTTCTCCTAAATGGAAGAATAACCAAATATATATACATTATCAAACATCTTCTTAGGAATAAGTTTAAAACAGAATTAGGTTGTCAAATGAAGAAACATCTTTACTTTGTCTATTGCAATATTTTTACCCATATTTTGGCCAGCATGCACTGGATATGGATCTCAGGTTACCGAGCAAAGATTATTTGGGTGAAGATATGTCACCTGAAGACTCCGTTGAATTCCTTCAGAGCATCTGAAACACAGTACTTAAAGACCTAGGTCATTTGTGTGGAGTGCGGTTTACAATCACTTTCTTGTTCACTCGGAGCAGGAGAGAAGAGCATGTCCCTGGGCCTCACGGCCTGGACGTGCTGGCTCTGGTGGGACCGCCATCGTCAGCTGCAGCAAGGCTGATGTTACTAACGAGCCCAGGTACCATGGCATTTGTAGATGTATATTAGGCTTTAATTAGCATGTCGCTGTGACTACAGTGAGCTCACCTGTACGCCACTTGATTTTGGGGTTGCTTGCCCTTAGTTTCCACTGTATTAAGAATATTACGCTGCCGCTGGGAGTGGTAGCACATGCCTGTGATCCCAGCACTTGGGAAGCCTGGGCAACAAAAGTGAGCTCGAGGCCCCCCTGAACTGCATGGCGAGACCCTGCCTCAAAAAGACAAAGCAACAACAACAACAAAAGAATATTATGCTGCCCTGAGAGCGAAGGGATGAATAGTGAGACAGCTTCCCCTGCTCAAAGGCTTTGAGACACAAGGAAACACACTCACATGAAACTGCTGGCAGTAAACCTGATGAACTTGATGTGGGCCCATAACAAAGTCTTTTGGGATCCAGAGGAGCAACAAAACAATAGATATTTAAAACTGTTTCCACTAGCACTAACGTTTAAAGAAACAAATAAGATAATTCTTTGCTTTACATGAGAAATCTTTTCTGGATTTCTGCACAGTATAAATTATGAACCTATGCAGACGTTTATATTCATTCATTTAATTTTGAAACTTTAATTTTCTTGAAGGGATCATTCTGCTCATAATGTCACAAAAATGTGCTACCAAGGGATCTCTTAAGTTGGAATTTCTAAAAAAAATTAACATATTCATTATTAATCATTGGCAGCCAATTGGATCTTTTAGTTGCCCATCTGCTACCAGAATTCTAAAATCACAAAACTTGCATTTTTGGTAATCAGCCCTGCACTGTAATCAAATATCAAAGTTTTGTCCAAAGCAAATAAAACAACCTACAAAGTAACAATTTCTGCTCTTTCTTGTTTATTATACTACATATTGGTCCTACTAAGCTCTAGTGTTTTAACCTAGCGAGTGTGAGTGCGTACAAAACAATAACAAAATTAAAGCTACATGACTTTATGTTTAGTTTATTGTCACTGAAGATGTGAACTTACCATCTGTGAATTCTGGCAAGATTTTAAAATTCTTCTTCTGGTGGGTAAAAATGAAATCTGTTGGTAAGAAAGATGGAGGATGCCCTTTAAAATGTTAATGAGCCCAGTGGGAGGGGGGAGATAGAGACAGCGAGAGACAAGGAGAGACAGAGAGACAGAGAGAGATAGAGGAGAAAGATGATACAGAGGCAGAGACTGAGACCAAGGAGAGAGCCAGAGCCAGAACAGAGGCAGAGACAGAGTCAGAAACAGAGAGACAGATAGACAAACAGAGACACACAACAACAGAGAGACATACAGATGTAAAGTACGTTGATCTCAGGAAAAGATTTTTTTTTTTTTTGCCTTTGATCTCACTTTGCAATCTTTTATTCCTGTCCCGCCCAATAAATGTTTAAACTGATTGTCTTGTCCTGATCCATAAAAACACTAGAAGAGTATAATATACCCAGCTGTAGGAGCACAGGTCCTGCGAATAATCCTAGCTCATTAGTCACGCTCTCTGCCTGCTCCATTGAACACATATGGCATAATTCCTCACAGGTATTTCTCTGCCAAATGGAACCTGTCTTTGAAGATTCCTTCCAAATCAAAGTTCAGTGACTTTAAACATCTACCTACTTAATGCAAGAACTGGCACACAGATCTCTACACGATGCACATAGGTATAAATATACGTGCAAGAATGTAGTATACATAGTAGAGATTACAAGTTTGTGTATGTACATGTATCATATGCCTCTGTTTAACACACTGTGACTGTTAGGTGTTCCAAATGAAAGTATAGAGGAAAATGCTTTTTCTTTCGTCAAAAATTATTTCACAAAATGTCATGCTGTTTCATGTTAGACACCCCTAAATTCTTACTTCGCATGGCATATCTAGCCTTGTTTTAAGTGATTTCTCTGCCCAGATTATCTCTTGGATTTACTTCCAAAAACATAATGAAGAATGAGATACACACAAGATTGCCAAAAGCTATTTAAAAATAACCACTTTATAGTTTTTTGAAAAACTTAAGCTTCTAAGACTTTACTGTCCAAAGCAGATGTGAAAAACAAAATTTAAGATAGCATCACCTAATAAATATCTGAATCATCCAGGCAAGAGCAACTGTGGATTTATTTGGGAGTTTTTGGCCTGAAATATACCAAGTCCTCTTTTTCATGTGGAGATCAGGATGCGAGGCATAAATTCTGTCCTGGACACGGCCAACTTTTCAGACAAGAAGGACAAATGTCAATGAAAATATGCTTAACAGGTTTTTGGTTGAATTTAACTCTGAGTAAAATAAAATCATCAATCAATTCTGTTTCTCTTCTTGCAGCAATGGCGATTGAACTCAGGACCTTGCACTTGCCAGGCAGGTGCTTATGCTTCTGAGCTATCTCCCTGGCCCATATCAGTTCTATTTCAACTGTAACAAAGGATCAAACACTGCTAATAGAAAATCATTACTTTGATATAGAATCAATATCATTAAATTCATGTACTCAAATTTAAAGTAATAAGTACTATTTTTCTAATTTTGTTATGAACGTCAGACATCAAAAGTGCAAACTATTTGGAAATTTCATTTTCTAACTTAGCAATAAATTCAATGTAAGCCATTTAATTTTCATATTTACAATTGAAAAAAAAATTTTTGGGGGTCTTTTTGAGATAGGGTCTTGCTATGCAGTTGAGGCTGGCCTTGAACTCACTTTTGTAGCCCAGGCTGGTCTCGAACTCGCACCAATCCTCCTGCCTCAGCCTCCCGAGTGCCGTTACAATTGAAATTATTTTCTATCTAATTTAAGAGAAACTGTATTTTGTTCTATTCATTTATCTCAATGATCGGAGCTTTAGAAAAGAATAGGATAATAAGTCTTATTTGTGTCTATGAGGAGCTCACCCTTTCCAGAGCTATAAATATGGGGAAACTTCCTTATATAAAAATGAGCCACTGCATTTCCATTCTCAGACATTCTGCTGTAATGATCACTAAGTTCAGAAACATCCAGAAGGACGAGGTCATGACTGCTGTCTCCCGGAGCTGGAAGCTCTCTGCTTTGCGTGGCCGTGGAGACTCTGTATGTGTTGTACATAACAACTGGTCTCCTCTGTTGTGCAGGGTTTGGGAGGTGAAATGGAACATGCTGGATGCGCATAGTTTTCTGCTGAGCGCACATGAAGATGAAGAGGCACATGCAGATTTATAAGTTCTATGAAGCTTCATTTCCAAGCAATAACATCCGCTCCCATCCTCCTGGGAAAGAAAAGCTGAGGTAGAAGCACATCTCCAGATACACTGTAATCCATCTCTGCTGCAAGAGCCAGTGCAGGAAATGCTGGTATGTATTATGTTAAACAGCATTAATCTTGTAGCTGCTATTTTCTCAAAAATTTCACAGTTGGAGGAAAATTGAAAAACTTAGCTACCAGTTTAAACCAGTCAAGTCTATTCCATTTCAGATAGTTTTTGAACACTCTAATATAGTCCCAAGGTGACTGGGTTGACTTCTGCTTCATCTTTAATTAAAGGTTATTTCCTATTTTAATGTGATTCTTGTCTTTCCTTTGCTAATCTCTACCTTTCCAAACGTGCCAATTGCAGAAAATCTTGTGCTGGCCACACAGGCACCTTGGTAAACACTTCCCTGGCAGTTGGGTCAGTTTGAGCTGTCCTGCACATTTTCCACAAAATGGAGAATTCACTTCATCTTGATTCCCTGGGACCCTGGATCTTGATATCCTCACTTGCAAGGGGGAGATGGTAATAGTTGAGCTACCTTAGCTTGGTGGAAGCCACCCAACTCAAAAGGAGAGAATGGGCCTGAACTCATGCGAATAAAAGCACTGCCTTCCCAACGGGCAAAGACCCATTTACTTGATCCATTCCCAATTTGAAGGTCTTTGGAGGCCTGGGTCACGCCCCGGTGCACTGCTCACCTCCAGCATTTTCTCCACTACTCAGGGAAAATTGTCAGCCCTGGCGTTTGGTACTGCCCAATGCTCCGCTGCCTTTCATTTCAGGAAGACAAATGATTTGTAGTTTTCAGGCAGAAATATTTATAGTAAACTATAAATCTTTTAAAATATGGCCTTAGACAATAACAAAACTATAACGCCAAAATTCTATTAACACTAGAGGATAAACTCAAAGATCCTCTAATTAGAAGAGGCAGGTGCTCAGTGCTGCCAAGGGGGGCACCCCTGAGCCATGCTCTCTGGCAGTCATCTCCATTGTGTTTAAAGATTCTAAAGTCAAAGATAAGCTAAAGCATAAAACAGTTGTCCACAGCAGTGTTGGAGACTGGGCTGTACAGGGTTAAGTTACTAAACACAGGGCCCTCTGGCTCTGTTGGAAAAGCTCCTATTCACAGCACTCTGAGGTCAAGAGGACACCACAGCAGAGTCAGCCAGGACATCAGGACATGGGCTGCTGACACCCCCTAATCCAGAGCAACAAACCTGCAAACCCCAGAGAGCAGAAAAGTTCTCTTAATTTGCAAATGCGCTGCTTGCAGATGTCTTTGAGCTGACTCCGAAGGTCCTGCTCAGTCTTCGCCTTGAATCAGTATCTTCTTCCTTTGTTTGTAAACAAATAAATATGGACTGTGTGGTAGAGCTCTTCATCTTTACTCCTAAGTGAGAGTTCTGACCTCCTGGGTTCTCCAAAATTCAGACTGCTGGTGTCTCTTATTTAATGTATTCACTGGGCACACAGGTAAGTTAGCTCACCACACACCTGTTATCGTACTGCTGGGGCGGTCAGAAACAGGAGACTCATTCTGTACCCAAGGTGGTAGTGAGACTCTGTACCAAGTACATTAAAAAAAAAACTGTAAGCCATTTACTGTCCACTGTTTAGGAGGCTGTTGCTAGACCAAGACTGCAGCTGCCCTGACAAGTTTTGCTAAGATCGAGTGATATGGTAAATACGACATTGCTCATGAGCTTAGCCCTACCCATTTCTTCTTTCCTCCTTTCCAGGTGTCCCGCTAAATAAAGTTTGGTGGACTGAATAACGCCCCCCACCCAAAGATGCCAGTTTCAACTCTATAGATCTTTCAATGTACATTTTTTGGAGAAGGTGGATGGTCTTTGAAAAAATGCAGTTGAGGACTTCAACTATAACTTACTATCTCAGGTAACCCTGTGTAACCCCCAAATTCCATGCGCCTTCATAAGAGAAAAGAGAGGGAGGGTCAGTACACTTAGTCAAAGATGCCACTATACAGATAAATCCAAATATTGAAGCAGCACAACCACAAGGCCAGGAACCCTGGCGGGCCCTGGAAGCTGGAGGGGGTGAGGAGCACTGTCTCTGTGAACCTTTGGATGGAGGGCTTCCCAGGCAGTGCTTGGATTTCCACTCAGGGATACTGACTTGGGACTTCTGGCTGCAGAACCAGCGATAAGAGTCCTCTCCTTTTCTTTTTCAAGCCATCTAGATTGTGACAATTATTATAGGCCATCCACACACTCTGCACCAAGAATTCAAGAGCCCTGAGTCCAGGAGCATGGAGGCGTGAGGGGCAGCCACACCGTAGTCCTTTTGGCTGCTGAGATCACAGATGGGACATCAATAATAACAAATAGCAGCCGTCTCCCGCCTCACAGACTACAGGCCGCTGCAGAACTCTAGGCTCTACTTCCTTCCCTCGCTCATGGGTTCTGTGCTTTGCAGGTGACTTGCTCTAGCCACTGACGCGAGAGATGGCAGATGTCACTGAAGCTTGCCTTCCTGCCTCGCTGCTCAGCTTGCTGTGCTTCCCAGGCCTCTGCACACCCCAAACGACTCTGTCATATCCTTGACCATAACTAGACAGGTCAGTTGACATTTAATGCTATCTTAAAGACATCAGGCGAAACATTCCTTAAATTAATAGCATTTAGCTTGGTCCCTTCTGCTAGGAATTGTGTATTTCCCTCCTTAGGTGTCCGTCTCCAATAACCCTGTTTCTTGTACAACCATTTTGTTTTTCCACAAAACTTTCTTTTCTAACTCTGAGGTGGATTCCAACCATACTATGCTCTTCTAGTTCTTAGATTTCTATGATAAACCTGGATTAGCTTTTGGTTGATGGAAATGCCTAGTAAAACATATGCAAGCGGTTCTCATTTTTATTAAAGTAATTCCCCACTGTTGACCTATAGAGTCCAGCGCCTTCAGCAGAGAAGCCATTGGTAAGCAATGAGAGCTCTCCTTCCACTTGTCTGTCCTTGTGACTGTGGGTCCAAGTCAACTGCGTTGACAGCGTCAGCCAGAGGGACAGCACTTGCCTAGCATGCGAGAAGCCTTGGGTTCTGTCCCCAGCATTGCCACATAAGGACGAAATCCAGCCATGCTTATGGTCTTCTTGGTCTAACTTTGCAGAATATATATTCTGGAAAAATAGTGGGGAAAGTGTGCTTTGAGCCTAGGGCCCAGCACTGCCCTCTGTGTGCCTTATGGTTTTCTGCCTTAATGTAATGGCAGCACTTAACTCAGAGATGTCCCAAGGGTGCTCCTGTACCATAGCATTACCCTTGAGGTCACCGAGGAAATTCTCCAGTCTGAACACTGGAGATGGTTTTTGCTGGTGGTGGGTGTGGATGTGGGTGTGTGCGTGTGTGTGTTTAGGCTTGGGAAATGTTTGGATTCTTAATGGCGTTCTGAACTTTGTGGCTATTTGTCTAACCATACATAAGGTTCTATGACCCAAGTCACCTTGACCTGCAAGCTAAGACTTAAAACCAAGAACACAAGGCTACGCCAGACACATTAATCAAAATAGCCAACTTGCTCTTCCTTCTCTCTCAGTCTAAGCTGTGGCCTTTCTCTGCGAGCTTCCCTTCTGCACTGTGGAAGCAGCATATGCATCCTTCAGTTGTCTGTGACACTTGGGATCCATGAGCCACCCGAAAGTGGCAGGATGGTGGGTATTTCAAATTCAACCTGTGCTTGACTTCTTGAGAGGTGTGGATTTATTACTAGATTTTGCTGACTGTAATGGTGTGTGCACTGAGTAGAATCAGGGGCAGACCCTTGACTCAGTCAGATAGCCAGCCTGGAGTAGCCAGGCGCTAGGTACATACAGTACCTCGGGCACAGTCTCCCCTGTGTAGGGACCCACCTTGCCTTGCCTTGTGGGCTCAGGGGACCAGTGGGGCAGTGGGCAAAGGCTTTAATGCTGAAAAATTCTCATAACTAGTTCCAGACGCCCAGACAGAATGCCATCAGGCTGAAAGCCAGGGACAGCGCATGGATTCTGACTGAAAACTCCTCCCTCCCAAGGGCTGGTTGTAACTCCAGTTGGTTGTAAGCCAAAACTGGCTTTTCCCATGAGGAATAATGACAATACTCACAATGGGCTCTTGTTATGGTTTATGTTTAGTTGTCCCCCAAAGCCTCATGCAGTATGGGGTGGGGACTTCTACCGATCGAGACTTGACTCATGAGTCACTGCGATTATGTGTTTTAAGTACTTCTGGGACTATGGTCTGAGTACTTCTGGGGTTATGAGTATAGCCTAAGGTGGATAGGCTGAGGTGGGGAGCCTGAATGTAGTATAAAGAGTGACAGAGAGACAGACTAACGCTGTTGCTCTCTGCTCCCCTGGTTGTTCCGTTGCTTCTGGCGCCACTGTCGCTGTTCCACCACTGAGAACTGCTGCTGTCTGCCATGTGCCCTTCTGCCTTGGAGCCAGCCAAGTATGGACTGAAACCTACAGCAACTGTGAGCTGAATAAACCTTTCCTTCCTTTATTTTGGGTGTCGGGTATTTGTTCCAGCAACAATAGAAGAATAACTAGGATGGCTTTGAGCTTCCCAAAACTCACCTTTGCGTAATAAAATATTATACAAATATTTGCATAATAAAAATGTGGTTGTATAATGAGTAACTCCCCAGGATACCTCTAATTTTCCTAGTGCATTTACTAAAAAGTTACAAAATGTGCCTGCTTTACCAGAAACGATCTCATGCTGTGGCTCCCATTCATGTGGAGCTCCGGCTTGAAGGATGGTAAGATGAAAGGGTAAGTGGTCATGTTTGGAGGGAGACTCCCCTTCCAAGAATGCCAGGGCCATGGCTGACGCTGGCTCTCGTGTCCCCCTGCAGGTGTTTTACCGCATTGCTTGCCTCTGTCACACTGGCACAGACATGCGGATCACAGCTCGGACTTCAAGGGTGAGTCAAGCCCAGCGCTGCCGCCGTAACCCCAGTTGCTTCTAGGCGAGGCCAGCCTTAACTCGAGGGTGCAGTGCAATGTCTCTCCTTAGGTATCTCTTCCTACGCATAAGACGCTGTGACAGAGGCACAAGCCCACGAGGCTGATGGGCAGATGCAGCGGCCTGCCTCGCAGGCATGTGCAATGGCTCCGGCTTCTGCTGTTAACTCGACCTGGTCTTTAGGAAGCTGGCTGGAAGACACACTGCGCGGGCTAGGAGCGTGGGAGCAGTGCAGTGAGCGAAGTGAGAGGCCCAAGGGCAGCCGCCTCGCAGGGGAGTGGTGAGCACGCACAGGGTACAGAGCACAGCACCGCGACCGCCACGGCCTTCCACCGAGCTGCTCCAATTTAATCTCCTACTCCACTCAGCCTCCTAAGTCCTTTTGTCCCTACCAGGAAGTCGCCTAAGCTTTCTTCTATGAAATCAGCATCATTTGCCATCGGCATGTGTATCCAGGGATACTCACAGTGTAAGATGGAGCTTCCCTGTCTTTAACTGGCTCCAAGGATGGAGACTCTTCAGAAGCCTCCTAGCCTTTCCCCTACTCTTCCAGCAAGATTGGTCACTTGAAACACTGTGAGCTTACTGTCGGTCAAGCAGATGAAGAGCAGGAAGGACCAAGCCACACGCCCAGCGCAGTTGCTCACCTCTTATTCCTGAGCGAGTTGTAAAGAGGTAGGTGTCATCTTCCTACTACAGGTGGGACCAAACCTAGCAGGGGTCGTGGCAGCCTCTTCTCTTTTCTTAGAGTTAAAGAGAAAACCCAGGTATAGGGCAGCCATCAGGCTTGGTGATGACAGCCTTCAGCTCTGGGCTAGTGGGAATAATCTTGCCTGGTCTCTGCATCCGAAGTCCCACCCTGCCCAATCCCCTCAGACACAGCTCCTCCCACCAGGGGAAAGGAGGCGAGGAGTCCTCCTCCATGCTGAGCCACACGTCTGCCCACATGTTGGCCCAGATGGGCAGGTGGAGAGCTGGAGTCTGCAAGTGGGGTGAAGCACACCCAGGAGTTGCAGCTGGGGACAAAGAGGCCAGGCTGGCAATTAGGTTTAGGATCCTGAAAATAGGTTATCCAGAGTAAAACTGTAACTGCTAAGGATTCTTTACAAGATTACTAGATGTAGAAGTTCTATAAACTTGTCTTGTGCTTCTCCAGTGGGTACGTTTATGTGGACACTAGGAAAAACATAGAAGAGCCCCAGGGTGACACCCGCCTTTCTGGAGGTCTTGGCAGAAGCACGAGCTCAGGGGCAGCAGCATCTGGCCCTCTGTCCCCGCAGCTCTTGCAGAGAGGGCTCTCCCCGCTCCTCAGCGGCACATTACCTTATGTCTTCAGTGCGCCGGCACCGTGTGGTCACCTGTCGGGATTCGTCAGCAGTTGTAAAGCCAAAGACTTCTTTGTCTTAGACTTTTAAGGTACTTATTTACATTTTTAATTAATCAATTAATCAATTAATCGGTACCTGGTTGCACTGTGCAGCGGGGACTCCTAGTCATCATCCATCTCCGCTCCCACCCGCCAAGTGCTGAGATTTCAGGCGTGTGCCACCATGCCCGGTTTTGATGGTCAGCACAGCTCGCCCAGGGCTCCGGGTCTGGCATCACATCCACACTGGGGATTGCACTCGGATCCTTTTGCTTGCCAGATGGACACTTACTCTCCTAAGCCATCTCCCCAGCCCCTAAAGTACTTATTCATCAAACTTTCAGGATAAGCATTTTTCAACCCTGATGGTGAAAATGCATAATGTTCTAGGTAGCTTGGGAAAAGAAATTCTTCAAAATGTTACATTTTAATAACATTGAGGACTTCAAAAGCCCAAATATTATTTTTTTCCAGGCAAGAAACTGGGTACTAATACTTGTCTATGTTTATTTGTGATAGCTAATTGGTTGTATTTACAGGCGAACATTTGTTGATGTGTTTAATATGCTTGTATCAGATACTAATCTGGTGAGAATAAATGAAGAGATACAGATTGTCTTCTAATAGTTCATATAGTTCTTTCTCTCTCTCTCTCTGTTGAGACGGGGTCTAGCTACACAGTTTAGGTTGACCTCGAGTTCCCCTAGGAGCCCACACTGGCCTCAAACTTACAGCTGCCCTCTGGCCTCAGCATTCCCAGTACTGGGATTATAGGTGTGTACCACCAGGCCGAGGAATTAGTAAATACACAAATGAGGTTTCAGGTAGGCCAGGCCTTCAAGGATGGAAGACAAGGGAAGTCAAGGTGACTTTACAACTAGAGACAGAGACTCCCCTGACATGGGACAGATCTCGACAAAAATAAACAAATGCAGCCACACATACTTCCTTAAGGGTGGGCATCAGGGATTGATGTGCTAAATAAATATCAATCACCTCAAAAGAGCCTGGGAAGAGTCACCAGCCCAAGCCCCACAGGAAGAGACCTTGTTCTCTATTCTTGCCCGCTTGCTACATGATTTGCTTTCCCATTGGATCCTGAGTTTAATCAATTTTGCCTGAGCAATAGTGCTTGTAATCTCATTGGTTGACCATAGTTTTGTCCCTCCCCATGCCCACCTAAGCGAATTCCCATGTCTTCTCTACCACCTTAGACCCGCCTTACCGCGTGGTTTTCCTCTGTAAAAAATCTCTGGAAGAGACAACTTCCTGGGGAACCCCCACTCAGAATCCCCTTCCTATCCTTCTCTAGAACAGGACTTTTCTTTCCCCTAAAAGAAAATCTATTCTGCGTACGATCTCCATTTGTTCCTAAAATTCATTCTTCGATTTTAAAGAATATGAACTTGCCCTGAGGTACCTTTTAGGCTGGGAGATCATTTTTCCCCTATATCATTTTGGAGGTCAACCATCCAGGATCGGCTTTTCTCCCTGTATCACCAGCACTGCAGAGGCTGAGACAGGAAGATCCTTAGGAGTCTGGGGAGTGTAGCAAGGCCCTGTACCAAATAAATAAATAAATACATACATACATACATACATACATACATAAATACATAAATAAATTTAAAAATTAAATAAAAACATGCATCAATCAAACTTCTCCTTTGCATTCTCATTGTCAGGTATTTCGTTCAGCCCCAGGAAAGCAGACCAATACAGCTGCTGACATAGAGGTAGAAACTCCCAACCTGAAAGGTACCTGGGACAAGTTCCTGGTCTCTAAAACCGAAGAATGAATTTTAGAAATAAAAGGAGGTTCAGAGCAGAATATATTTGTTGCAGGAAAGTTCCTGTCCGAGAGAGGGACAGAAGGGGGCCCAGGTGGGTTGCCCCGGGAATCTGCCATTGCTAGGGACGTTGATAGAGCCAAACCATGTGGTGAGGTGGTCTGAGGTGGAGCACGTGGGAGGCTGCACATGAGGTGGGAAGCAGCTACGCTCAGCCGGCAAGCTGCCGAGCACAACTGCTCAGGTCGCACTGGGGTCAGACAGAGCGTGAGTGCAGAACAGGGGCTCTTCCTGCTGGGAGTTGGGTTAGCCGCTCTTCCTGGCTCTCTCCAGGTGACTGGAACCTCTTCAGAATATCAGTCCCCAGTGCCCATTCCTTAGCCAAGTATGTGGCTGCATTTGCTGACTCTTTTGCCTCGAGCTCTGGCCCACAGCGGAAGTGTCTTTCTTCAGACGTTGCAAGGTCGCCTTTCCTTCCATCTTGTCTCCTTGAGGGCCTGGCCCTGTCTGACTGCCTATGATATTGCTATCTAATTCAGCTGCGAGTAACACTAGTACTGATGTACTTCAGAGATTGGTAAATGAAGAGGAAGGACATGTAGATGTGCAGGCACTGCTCTGGGTGTGTACAGAAGAATCTTTCAAAATATTGCCATCAAATATGAAGGGTCAAACAGTGGTGGCGACACAGATGTGCTTCTATCATACACTCTTTTCTTCAATTATTTTTATTCACATATATATTTTAATAAAATAATAGCTCACAAGAAAAGATACTCCACAAGAAAGAAACACTCACTGCTGTGTTAGGCAGGACTCAGACAGCCCCCACCCCACCCCCACCCCCAGTGTCCCTGCAAGCCTGGCCTCTGACTATGCTGGGTTGAATCTCCTGGTCAGGCAGCATTGGCAGGTATCTGCAGACTTCTAGTTAATTGGAAGAGACATTTCCTGGCCTGGCCTGACCTCATCAGCAATGCCTTTCAAGAGGCCCTGCAGTCCTGGAGCCTGCCCTGCTGGCCTTGAGCAGCGGTGCCATGAGGGCAACTCTGTGGCGGGGGTTTGGAGGAGCTTTCGCTCTCTGAGAGTAACCCCAGCCTGACACCTTATGTCCACTCAAGCAGGCTCTGAGCAGAACTCGCAGTCAAATCATGCCTGGACTCATGACCCACAGAACCTAAAAAAATTAATTTGTGTTGCTTTTAGCTGTTAAGGCTGTTAACAGTTTATGAAATTATAGCAAATTAATAGAAGTGGGTGCAGAGCATGCGCACTTAAATATAGCGCCATGAGGAAGGTTTTTCTCTAATTGCTAAGCACGGAGAACTGAGTGCAAGGAAGTATCTGGCGAGTCGCACCAGGACGCGGCAGTGCACCGACCGCCATGGCCGCAGGAGGGCGCTCGCAGTCGGAAAGCAGCCTGGCCTGGCCTTTCAGGGCCGACTTCTGAAACATAAGTCCGGGTCGCTGGTGACAAGAGCATCCACGCAAGCGCGAACTCATAGGACCTGCGAGATAGCTCTGCCGACAAAGTCCTGCTTAGGCAAGGGCAGGAACTGGTGGTGCATGCCTGTGATTCCAGCTCTGGGCAGGCTGAGACAGGAGGATTGGTACACGTCTGCACTGCGTGGACACCCTGTACCAAGTACATACATACATACATACATGAGACCGTAAAGAGATAGTGGTACTGACACTCACTCACCCCTGCTCTGAATAGTTTTCAAAAGCTGCATCTCCTCAGCTCCCCACAGGAACAGGAAGTGGAGGGAGCAGGTCTGAGAAGAGGCCCCAGAGCCACCATTCTTGGGCAGACTCATTGTTCTTGCTACAAACGATGGGCTCCTCCCTGGAAATGGTGTCTGAGGTGGCTGCAGCCCACATTTATAAAGCAATGCTGTGGAACACGGTACGATTGTATCTGTGGGAGCTGGGGAGATAGCTCGGCAGTCAAAGCACCAGCCTGACAAGTGCAAGGGCCCAGGGTTCAGCCCTAGTACCACATGGCATGCTGGCCCCAGAACCCTGGCCCTGCGGCACCCTGAAAGCAGGTGTGGTGGTACAGGCCTGTGATCCCAATGCTGGGGAGGCCAAGATAGGAAGATCTCTATGCGTGTGAGCTGCATAATGAGAACCTACACCAAATAAATAAGTAAGTAAATTAATTAATATCAAAAGCTAGAAAACAATAAGAGAAAGATAAAGGATTTTTTTAACCAACGTAAATTGTATTTCAAAACTACATATTAGCAATTTTACTTTAAAATGTGATTTTTTAAATGCACTTGGCGTTGTGTGGTTAATGAGTGCTTGGGGAGACACAGTCATCAGTTATCTGCACTAACGAGATGATTGCACAAAGATGAGTCCTAGGACAACAGATGCCTGAGTGAACTGTTTCCCTGGGCAGGTATCCGGGTTCCCAGCCTCCATTCTGGTGGGGTGGGGCTGTGGGGTGGCAAGAACACGGAGGCAGCATGCACACAGGGCCGTGGACTTGTTAGCCAAGGGCTGTGGCGTTGAGTGTCTGGCATGTACAGCCACGGGCTGCACAGTTGCCAATAGCGCAGACAGAAAATGAGGTCCAGGGACACAGCCCTGAAAGGAAGTCGTGAGAGGAGAGCAGCGGGGCCAGAGCGAAGCCTCTGTTCCCAGCCCCTGTTCTTTTATTTTTTTTTCATTTTTTTATTGTTTAAATTTAACACGGGTTATATTACATATTTTCATCATCAGATCAGTTTAGATTAATACATATAAGTATATAAGATTGCTCAAACAATTAAACATTAACCCTTCTAAATCAACATTACTTTTTTTCTTTTCCCCTTTCTTTTCTTTGAAAGTTGACATATTGCATATTGTCCTCACAATCCTTCTACAGAGTACAGTGTATGGGCATGGCCCACCTCCCTATTGATGTTGCTTAGAAAAAAAAAAAAAAAGGAAAAGAATATACTTCTCTTTGGAGTAAAAGGAAGCAAGTACATATACAGTCAAATATTCTGCAATTGCAGTGGGCCACCAGTGAAACTTGTGATGTTGGAGGCTATTGAATCTAAGCCTCCTAAAGCTCCTCTCACCAATCTAGCTCTGTGTTTCATGCATTGTAATTAAGGATTTTATTTTTCCTGCTGACCACCCAGCCCCTGTTCTTAGGAAGCGGAGGGAGTTCTGGCAAAGAGGAGGCTGTGGGCTGCAGCGAACAGAAGCCCTGTGGATTCCTCTCCCCTGCTGAGGCTGGGCCGTTCACACACAGGGCTTAAGTGGGGGCTCACACTTGTGGTCAAGGAACAAAGTCCCTGGTCCCTTTCTGCCCTGCTGCTCTGAGTTTGCATTTGTCCCTGGGAAGTACTTACAGTATCTCATTCAACCAAACAGGACATAGCTCATAGCTCGGGGAAGAAAGGGAGCCCTGGGTTTTGTTCTCCCCCTATCTGAGAGCAGCTTGCCCAGAAGCCTCCTGCAGCCTGTTCTCACCTCCAGCCCTGAGTGGGATGCGCTCAGCAGGTGGCACCTCACCACGGGGTTGAACGCACACCCGTGGGAGTAGCAAAAGAGCTGGGTGTGTTTCGATGATTTCCTTTCCATGGAGGGTGTGAGCGAACGCAGTCTGCAGACAGCTGTCGATGGAGGAAACGGCAACCCGCGGGAGCACTTTGGGACCGGCTGAGGACTCCAGTGCTGTGCTCACACCCAGCCTCTGTAGGGGGCGAGGACCGTCGGGGACAGGGAGCTCAGAAGTGCCAGGGGACACAAGTGATCTAGAGGGAGCATTCTGGGAACAGGGCTGGAAGCATGCGGCTCAAGGAGCAGGGTGGAGAACACTGAGGTGGGTTGGGGAGAGCTCCTCGGTGCTAGGGGACAGCTCCTCCCTGCCGGGTAGCCAAGACTGGGGCCACAGGAGAGGCAGGCCTCCTGCAAGCCTCCTGTGTCCCTGACCTATGTGCATTAAAAGTGTCAACAGGAGAGGTTAAAACAAGACATTCTCAGGGAAAACTGAAAAAAAGTCCTGATTCAACGGAGTGGAATAGTTCCAAGAGTGACAATGGATAAAGACATAGCAACGTCAAGAGAGAAATAAGCCATGCATTTGGAAAATTCACACATGGACGCCATTTTTAAATATTGCTCCTGTAACTATTGGTTTTCTGTTTAGTAGCCTCACTTCCACATCGGACGCTAGTGTTGCTTTGGTCCTTCTGAAAAAAAAAAAAAAAAAAAAAATCCAGCTTGCTTTTTCAAAATGAAACTGCATCACAAACCACAAACATGCAGTCCAGTTAAACTTTGTATGTATTTTTCAAGGCTAACCTTCAGTAATAGCAATTATCTTATCAGAAAATAGGAAGGATCCCACGTCTCCCCTTTTATAATTGGTTGTCTTTACATTTTAACAGAAATTATTTGAGAAGCAGAGACTCGTACGCTGCTCGCTGGGAAGCAGGATCCTTAGCGCGTGTGTGTCTGCCCCTCTCTGGGCATGGACTCAAAGGTGGCTCTCAGCTGTGGCTGGCCGGGGTGAGGCTGCGGTCTCGGTCTTTGTCACAGAGCCCCCTCTGTCAAGCAAGGGCTGCACACAGGACCGAGCTCATGACCTTTGGCTCCCGGACAGCAGACACTAACCAACTGGCCAGCAGCTGAGCAGAGAGCTCAGAAATTCCCCATAAATGTCTGCTTCACAGAAAATCCATGCGGGTATGGGGAGCAGGCACACATTCCCGTGGTGGGGTCTGCTAAGTCACAAAAACTGCCTTTTGTGGAAGTCTGTCCAGTTCTCGGGAATAAAGCTCTTTATTTTGCAGTCAAACAAAGCAACTAAACAAGGGACAATCATCTGAAACTGATGTTTCAAAGCTTTTTAACTCCTACCATGGCTACAGCCGTCTTTCCCTCCTGAAGTGCTACAGGGAGAAATGCATTTTATGTGTGTTCTTGCTAAATTTTTGGAAAACGTCAGTTGCTCTGTGAATGCCACAGTGATTTTTTAAATTGCTCAAAATAGATGTTCACGCAAGATTCGCTGATCTAATACTCTTTTGGTCAAATGAGTGTGTTTTGCAGGAGAGGCGCTTCATTATGGGCCCTACGGATGTCCCAGGCTTTGGTCTTCCTCTGCCTCACCACGTGTACCAAGCAGTTTTCGCCGTCATTTCATGAGACCCTGTCTGTTTAACAGAACCCGGATAAGAAGGCAAAACCTTGAGCAAGAGCTGCAACTTTAGAAAGTAGGGGGGAAAGATAGTTTAAGCACAGAGGAGTGTGTAGGATACTGAGTTTGCATTCGTCACCACGTGAGGCTTTGCTCTCAGCAAACCTTGAAAATCGAGACAACAGCTCACTTGTTGCCTCCCAAGTTTGTTGTGACCATGTGCCTGTCCCTTATGTATCCAGTGATTCGCTACTCAACCGGCTAAGAAGCTGGCAAGGCAGCTTGGATAACTTTTTATGTCTTTATCGTGGAAAACATAGTTAAAGGACTTGCTCTTTCTCCCAGCAAGGGCGGCTGCACTGTGCCAAGTCGCTGGCACCCTCTGACCCTGTATGCTCCCCATCAGTCCTCCAGGCTTCTGCGAACCCTTCCAACCCATTTCTAACTCTGAAAGTGTGGGGTTTTCCTTGTCACGATTCACCTATTTTTAAAACACAGTTGTCTTCAAAAGGCATTGTTCTAGGCGTAAGCATCCTTTGGCATCTATATCCTGCAAGTTTATTTTTCTTTCTCTAATTAGTAATGGGATACATTTTGACTCTTGATTTTGCATTAAAATTACTGCTTGGGGTCTTTCTTATTAGCTACTTTTACCAGCTAAATATCATTATGTTCTCTAAGAAATTGCTGCTTTCAATAAGTTGCCATGCCTTAAGGAAGAGCAAAGTAAATTCCATCTCGCTTTTCCCCACCCTGCAAATGCAGCTCGGCCAGTCCATGCTAAATCTCGCCGTTCTGCTGGGGCTGAACACAGCACACTGACCATGGCAAAGAAGAGAATGGACAATAACTGGTTATCCCCAAACTTCACACAATTTAATGGCTTTAAAAATGGAACCTAAAGCAGACTAACGCTCCTGCTTTCTCACAACACAGCGGCCAGGGTTCTATCCCCCACGTGCCATGCCAACCCCATCTTTGGGGCACACTGAGAAGGTGATTGAGACTGGGAGTGGTGGTGCACACTTATAATGCCAGCACTTGCAAAGACTAAAAACAGGAGAAGCACTACGAGTCTGACTTGTGTAGTGAGACCCTGCAGTACCTGTATCCCATGTCCTAAATGCATTCAAACAAACAAACAAATACAGACATAACAACAACTGGACCCTAGATCTGTCTCCACAGCTCACAGAGCTTTTTCTGGGACCCAGCATCCTGCGTGCCGCTGCTGGGGTGCCGGGGCAGGACTGCGCCTTTGGTCCTTCACTTTGCCAGCACCTCCTCGCAGGACCCCACAGCTCTCTTCCTCCCTGAAGTGTCCGCTCTCTATGAAGGTGACTCTGCGTGGCAGGCATCCTCAGTGTCCCTGTCCTCTGTCCTCCTTCGTGACCTCTTCTTTTATTTATTTTATTTTTATTTTTTTGGAACCAGGGATCGAACTCAGGACCTTCACTTGCCAGGCAAGGCCTGGTGCCCGTGAGCTCTCTCCCCGGCCCTCTCCTGGCCTCTTCTAACTCTACCTCCTTTCCTCGCAGCTTTAACCGTAAATGCAATGTAGCCGCTCTGAGAACAGCTTTCTTGATTAGGAAGAAAGTTTTAGTTGCCTATTTCAACTGTTTTTCCATTAGTTCTGAACAGCAAGCTGACCTTCACTGAAAACGAATTTCGTGATTACACTTCCTGCATAAGCCTGAAACGATATTTCACTCAAGTCTTCCAGAAGGAAAATGGTAACATTCTGTCAAAAATTCTTTTCTTTGTCAAGATCTCCGCTTAAGTCTGAAATTCCATAGGACTTTTGATGTCCACTCATATTTATAGCGACTTCTTCTTCTGCTTTATACAGCTGCGCTTCTTGTCACCTGGGAATCCCAACAACTGTGAAAACATTTTTGTCGGGGTCCTTGGGTAAACTCAAGACGAGGGCTTCCATTTCACGTCCTAGTCCTTTTGACTTTAGCACATCCTGAATGTGCAAGCGTTCTAGTAGCATGCTCCCACAGGCACGAGCGGCTTACCTCTGTGCAGCGTATGGTCTGTGATCATTTTGATGTAATGGTGGCGATGCAATTTATTGCTTTGTAAAACAGTGCAGCAGAGTCAGAATTGGAGACGGGGGGAGGCCGCAGGCACCTGCAACCCTGCGAATGTTGTGAAAGAGATTTTACTGTAAGCATTTTTCGTGGACACTGAAGATGTTCATAGTTTACTTGAGAATGAAAAAAAAAAAACACTTTCAAATATGATAATGTCTTCATAAAATTTAAATATGTTTCCTGAAGTTTTGGAGTGGGCTTAATTTATTGGCCCCACGGAGGAGGCAGTGGGCTCTCCATGGAGACTAAAGAAACAGTTGGTTCCCGGGATGGCGAATGTGTTTCCTCTCCACCTGCCTGCCTGAAGCTTCCTGCCTTGCCTTCCTCCAGCCTAGAGGGCAGCCTGCTACCTTAGAAGGCTGAGTAGCACAGTTTTCTTGGCGGCCCGGGTGGCTGCAGAGTAGGGAAGCCTGACGGCAGGCACCAGACTTGGCACACAGCATGCCTCCTTGGGCTTCTGGGTCTCTCTGCCGACCTCTGCCACCACCTGAGGACACATGCGGTAGAAGTGAGGCTGTCAGCGAACGCTATCCCACCATCCTGTGGAGGCCACTGCTCTCCTGGTCTCCATTGGCTTCAGGCTGTCTGGCCCCAGTGTCACTGGTTCCCCCAAGGACTGATTGAACCTGATCTTAAAGATATCAAAACTTCCAGCTGCCAAGGAAGGGCAAGCATGTCTGGAGAGAGAAAACTTACTAGGTACCCAGGACCACAGGGACACCACCCAGAGGCCACAGCTCCTGGCCACATCTGACCAGCTTCTTCTGCATGCTGGAGATCTCTCCTGAGCCTCTTCTCTGCAGCCACGCTCTTCCTCTGGTGACCTGGAGTACATGGCCCCGTGGGGAATCTGTGTGACCTCCGCCCTGACTGCCACCTCCTCTTGGATGGGCTGCCTAGCCTCTACCTTACGCATCCTTATGAATGACAAGTGAGCAGGTACTGTGTCTTTAAGCTTCTACCCTGGAGACATAGGCACACTACTCCTGGTGGCTCCTACAGATAGCCACAGACACGGTCCTGAGAGAGACGGACCCTTTTAGCTTTGCCACAAAAGTGCACAGACGGGCAGGTGATGTAGCGCAGTGGCACAGCTCCTGCCTGGTGAGGGTGAAGCCCTTGGTTCGACTCCTGATCCTTGGAAAGAAACAGACCATAACAACAAAAAGTGGACGGACTCCTTCTCACCCATACCATGCCTGGCTTGAGTGCTTCCGCTGGGGCAGCTCCTGTGGCGCTGAAGCATTTGCTTCTATTACTCCTCTGTTGGGAGCTCCTGCTTCAGGGTGAAAATGTGGGCTCAGGGTTTTCAACGTCATGTGAACGTCTCTGCTGCCAGAGCCTTGGCCCTCGCAGGACCCCTGGACTCCTGGCTGTGCCGGAGCCTGAGCTACAGGAGCTGCACGCAGGCCTCCCGCGAGGAGCAGATCTGCCCTTCAGCACCATGCCGAGAGCATCCCCGTGCCTGGCCACAGCTGCCCTCTCTTCCAAGGCAGCTGCCTAAGGACCTGCTTCTGTTCTATTACCTGCGAGCCACGCCGCAATTAGCCACCAGGTGGCTGCTGACACCTTCTGTGACTTTGACGCCCAGGGCGTCTTCTGTCTGGACTCAGGCCAGCTCTTGGTTGGTTTCTTGCTTATTATGCTCAGTTTGATCCAAGCAGGAGGAAGAGGCAGAAAGCCCGTGGGCTCTCACACTGAGGTGCCATCTTCAGGCTCAGCTTCCCCAGCCAGTGTCAGCACGTTGCTTTCCGTCTCTCTCCATGACCCTTCCGCAGCCAGTGTAGAGCCCAGTGTAGAGCTGGTGGCAGTGACAGCAGCAGAGCTGCACACTCTGGGTGCAGACCACGCACCTCCGTTCCGCCCTGGTCCAGGCTGCCCTCTTTCTGTTCCTATTCAACTTCTAACCCAAGCACTGGAAGCTGCTCTTGGCTTTACCCCATGTCATGCTGTTAGTGTCCCAATTGCTGCACAGAGTGGCTGGGCAGTGCATCTGCTAAAGGCTGACAGACTTAGGAAGCGTCAGTGCTTATCTTCTCCTTGCTGCTAATTTGCCGCTCTATTGCTTTGTGCTATGCAAAACCTCTAGCCTGGGTCCTTGGTTCTTCTGGCTGTGCGGCGCTCGGCAGTCCTCCTGCACAGTTAGAGATGCCTGCGGACACATGTGAACTGCACCTTGCTCAGAACCTTTGGCTTCCGCCAGAGTGCGTTGTCCATTCTGAAGGAAAAAAATGAAAAGAAACCAAAGCAGCAAACCAAGAAGACAGAATAATGTTTTCATTTTTCTCCTTCCTTGTTCAGTTCATTAACTGGTGCACTTTTCGTGGTGATAAAGTGCCTACTCTGCCCATGTGTTCTAACAGTTCCTTCCCAATGAGCAATGCATATTGTGTGTGTGTGTGTATGTGTGTGTGTTTCCCTCTGTGCGTGTCTGTGCTCCAGTCTTTAGTCCCAAGGTCCAATCTAGCTTCGTTTCTTCTGAAATCAATACAGTTTTCCCCTTACCTAATGCCTAATCCCTCTACGTACTTTTAGAGGGTACAGAATATAAAGGAGAGACTAGGACAGAGGGTGGCCATCCACAGCTGCAGCACAGGGTCTTAGCAAGTGGAAGTTACCTCAAGGAGTAGCACAGAGACACATTAAAGTCCACATATGTTGAGCAAATTCTTTAGTTAAACAGCTGGAAATTGGTACCTAAATCTGGGAATGGATGCTGTATTTCTTTCTAGTAATTAAAGAGATGTTCAAAATAAATGGTGGACATTTAAATAGAACACTTCATGGCAGTCAAAACCGCCTTGCCTTTATCAGGCTACACATCCTTCCTCCTCGCTTTCTCATGATTCTTGCTGCTGACTGAGGCACTTCCAGAAGTCCTCTTTCCGGAGTGTCTCGTATGAGGTCTGGTGGAAATTGTGGTGAGCCTGCTGCGAGGCTCCACACCAAGGGAGGCAGGCCCGTGCAGACCTTGCAGCATATCTTCCTCTACCATATTCATTAGATGTGGCCCTGGCAGTTCCTGCCTCTTCGCCAAGGTCCACATGGCCATGAAACGGAAGCCTCTGAATCAACTCAGGACATCAAGGCAACCATGGAGAAGCTGAAGACTGGCATGAAGATGGACTTCCGGAACTGCCTCGGAGGTGGTGGGGAGGGTGACGTAAGTGTGTTCATAGTGGGGGGGAGAACTTTGAGGAGGATTTGTGCGATGCAACAGTTTTGATTATATATATATTTCCAATATCCAGCACAGTTTTTCACCACACTATGTGGTTGGCCAACAGAGACCAAGAGCAGCGTGAGGCTGCTGAAGAGCTCGCTGTACCATGGACCGACCAAGGTTGCTTCCTCAGGGGAAGGGTGTGGAAGCCTGACCTGCACTGCATCAGGATGGCATGTGGGAGGGGCTCTGGTGTAGAGTTCCCTGTCTTCAGGAGGTGGAGTGCTGACGCCGGGCTCAGTGCTCTTGCAAAGCCAGGTACCAAGCAAGGTCTTGCTCTTGCTCTCAGCTTTGGCAGAATATTAGAAAGATGAGCCTCACCGTGGCTGGACCTTGCTGGTTCTGTGAGGCCTGTGATGCAAGAGGTCGAGCTCTGGAGCTATGGGACAGAACCCAAGCCCTGCACAACTGCACTGTGGCTGCCTGCTGCTCCTGTGTCTCTCTGCTCAACCTCAGAAGAGACACTCACTGAGCTTCCATCAGCAGAATTTCCAGCCTCTTAGTATAGAGCCAGGAGATGAGAGCGTTTTAAGTTTTGATACTGAAGCAAGCGATGGATGTTATATTTTCTGAATCTACCTGTACTTTCAGCTAGGCACCACAAGGAGACGTGGCTTGTTCAGTAGTAGCAAAACCCGCGTTGGACATGGCTCAGAAGAAGATGACCATGGTGGTGAGAGACCGTGACAGCTGTGGATGGAGAGGGCAGATGTGTGAGTCCTTGGGGGGCAACGGCAGTGGCGCTGTGAGCAGGAGACAGTGCACCAAGGTGGCTGGGAGAGGGAAATGTCAGCTCCATGAAGCCATGTCTGAGATGGTAGCCATCAATTTCCTTAAAAACTGGATATGTCACTGGGATTGGAAATTAATCGAGCACTCTGCAGAGATGCTCTCAAATAATCCAAACCTTGCAAGAGCAAATAATTTCATGAAAAGGAGCAAAACCATGTCCTCATTCTTGAGTATCTTTTGGAACAGTTTAGATTGTCCCCACTACCAGAGAATACTGCAGGATTATTTTTCTTATATTCTGTCATGCCTGATACGTGTTCACATGTATGTGTTAATATATGAATACCTATGTTAGTATGTTTACTTACTTAAGTATAGGCATTTAGAGAGCTGAGAAAGCTCTTATTTCCTTTGCACTGTTACTTTTCATCTACTTTACAACATTGGGCAATTCATACCTAGCAGTAAAATCATTCAAGCTATAGAGTGGCTCTGCAGCTAATGGCTTAAAAAAGAGAGAGAGAGAGAGATAGGCTCCAGGAGCTAAGGCATTTTGCTCAGCTTCTGTTTCAGTCACTTGCTGTGGAATTGTAGACAGTCAAAAGTTCTCTGTGCTATCTTAGACTGAACAGGAAACTGGAGTCCGCAGTGTCACACACTGGAAGCCACAGCATTAAGTGTTAAACATCCACAGCGCTGTGATAAGGCATGCCCTGCTGGGCTGCACGCCACCCACGGGCAGCACTGGTGTGGCCCTCGCATGACTGTCCCCCTACCTAGCCTCCCCACCCCCGGTTCTGTGCATCCCTCGCTTTCCCGCTGGGCCTTAGCAGGTGGCAGAAACTCGACACACATTTCTTGCGCTGAACGCTCACACCTTTGTGAGTCTGGTGAACCTTTGTGAGTCACGGGTTCTGAGACACTCAGCGAGCCCTCATCTGAGGATGCCGCACAGCCCATGGCCAAAAGAACAGAGTGCCCAGGACAGGAGACGGTGGCAGAAGTCGGAATGTGGCTGCCGCATGCGTCCTCTGCACGGTTCCCTGGAGAGGCAGCACAAGGCAAGTGCAGGTAGCCGTCCAGAGCACGAGAGCCACTGGAACATTTTTGTTTTCTAATAGCACAGCTGACATCATTAGCATAGGGATCTAAATGTGCCACAGCATAAAGCTAGCATGTCTTACATTGCTTATCCATCAAGAACTCCTAGGACACAACTGTTCTCTGTTTGTTTTCAGTACTGGGGTTCGAACCAAGGACCTCTGTACTGCCCTGCTCATTTCTGACTGTTTATTTTAAAACAGGATCTTACCAAGTCACTGAATGTCACAGGCTGGGCCTGGTCTTGGGACCCGCCTGCCTCAGCCTCCCAGGCTCTTCCACGGCTCTCACTTCCTGTCCTGACATATACAGCCTCATTAGAGGTAAGCGCACTTACAGAAGGACTGCAGCGCATGTCAAGCTCTGCTTTTGGGGGGAAGGAGAAAGGAAGGAGGAAGGCTGCTTTGTGACCTGGATGATGGCTGAAGCTTCACTGCTCTGAATGCCGCAGCCTAACAGGGACGGGTGGGCCCCGCGTGCAGGATGGACACTCAGCAGAAGTCACAGAAATTGGGAGTGAATGGGAATGTCATGAATCTGGAGAGGAAAGGGCCAACTCTAGAGGTCATCACATCCCTGAACCGAGTCCTGAAGAAGAACCAGAAAGACAGCCATTGAAAGACCACAAGTGAAGTTCACAGTGTCTCCAGAGTGGCCTGACACAGGCAGTGACAGGAGGGTGGATGGTCACCGGGTGCTAGGCAGAGGTAAATGTTTTCCAAGAGTTTAATCGAGACATTGAGGGCAATGGCGAGGAAGGAACTAGGACAGCAGGTCCCTGGGAATAGTGGTCATCGACTGGCTCTGTCCCTGTTGAGGTGCAGACTGTGGGAGCTGGTGTGGGTGACCTCCTGGCACCCTGTCATGGTGGGTGGCTGCAGCGCTGAACACCTGCAGGGGTGTCGTTCAATTTCCAGTTCCCAGATCCTTTCAATTTTTGGCTCAGAACCTAAGTATTTGAAGTGGTTTTGCAATTAATGAAGGAATGAGAGAGGCAGAGAAGGAGAAAACATCACAGAGCAAGAGCAAGCCCCAGTGACCTCAAAATGCTGTGGAGGCCTGGGGATGTCACCTGGGCAGCAATGTCAGGGGACAGCCCTCCCAGCAGAGGAGCAGGCCGATGCCTTTGGGAACTTCACATAGGGTATGCGTGCAGGGCCTGACGAGAGGAGAAAATCTGTGCACGAAACTCCTGAAAGCTAATCAGCACCTGAACAGCCACTGCTCAAATGTTCTGGCCTTTCTAAACACAATGCAAAACCTTCAGTCCGTAAAAATTACACTGGAGCTGGCGCTAGGCTCCCGAGAGGCTGCTCCCGGGAGCTCGGAGCTGTCCAGAGCTGCAGATGCCCAAGTCCTTTCTGCGAGATGCTGTGGTATTTTCCATTTATCACCTGTGCATCTCTGCACCCTCAGCTTCTCCCTAAATTACCTACTATACCTAAAGCAGTGCAAAGCCTAGGGAAGTGGTGATGCTACTGTGTTATTTAGCAAACAACGATAAGAGAAAAGCCCTTCCAGGGTCCAGATAAATGCAGTGCCTCCCCAAGCGTATCTTACTCCACATTTGTTGACTCCATCGGTGTGGGGCCCATGGAGATGAAGGGCCAACTGTTCTCTGAGTTTTGCCAATGGCTGCCGGTGTCTCCTCAATCGCCTTGGGTTTAGCTTTACCACTCCATGCTGGTTATGTTGTTTTGATGAGATATGCATCACTTTTGGCTCGGTACAGGAGATGAATAACATCTGGAGTTTGGAGGTACAGTGCCCAGTTGCTGCTCTTATAGTAAAATACATTTGTGTTTCTGAAAGCTGAGAAAATTAAAAATGAGCATTCTGTTTATAAACCATCTAATCCATGTAGTCCTTTCATTGTGATTTAGCCAGTTAACTCTATTTCCATATCTAGTGCCGGATCAGCTTCCGGTGGCAGTGGTGACCACACCAGCTCTCCTCGCACTGGGACCGCACTGGGACTACGGGAGGCAGCAGATCACAGCACTCTGCCTCCCCCAGGGAGCAGTGAAAGCGGGAAGTTCCTGTCCTAATCCTAGCGGCAGCTGTCATGAGATCCCTGCTGCTCGGTGAAAGGCAGGAGCAGCTGGAAGGGAGAGCAGCAGGGCCCAGAACAGCCGGGCAGTGCCAGGCGGCGGTGTTTTCTTACTTCTGCCCCCCACCTTAGACGAGGAGCACGGCTGTACACACATAGCCCTGGACCTCGGCTGGCTGGCTGGCTGCGCTGTCGGCTCAGCTTGGTTCTTTGCTCCTGATTGAATGTCTGTCGAGGGAGGAGACAGCCCCGCGCTGATTTGGGCAACAGGAACAGTCATGTCTGTGGCTGGACCCTCTCCTGAGCCTTCTCTCTCTGAACTCTGGACAGGCACGTGACACCTGCTAGTACGTGGAGACAGCTTAGAGTAAGCCGAGAGGGCAGGACTTGGACGACAGTGAAAGCGGGTCCGTTTCCAAGCTGGGTCTGCACCTTACATATGCATCCTGTGAAAAGAAAGCTAGCCTTCACGTCTCCACTTCAGGAAACACTAGTCGCAGCATAGGGTTGCGACAGGGATGTGACGCAGACCAGCCCCCTACATCACTGTGTGATGTCGCGTGGGCAGTTAGGAGGTGCCCAGCTGAAGGACGGCCTTCTTCCTTTCAGGGAAAGAATTCCCAAAAAGTTTTCAGATATAGATGGTTCTGGTTTCACTGCCACATTTATTTTGCAGTGTGGAGTGTTTGAAAAAGACAACGCTGGCTTTCTTTGAAGAAGCATACAAATTCCCAAGAGGTCTCTTACTGTGTTCATTTCAAACTCTGCTGGCTAAATTTTTTCTTCAAATCTTTAAAATTCGCCCTCGTTTTAGAGATGTTTTCCCTTATACCCCAGGTTCTGTTCAGCATAAATTTAAATAATTTGTATCTTGAATTTGTATCCTAAAGGAGCCAGTCTACCATTGCTGTATGAAAGTTTGAATTTTCCATTCTACAGGAAATATTCTCTCCAAAATTCAGTTTTCTTATTATTTTATCTGGTATCCAAAAGCAATTATCTTCAGGTTATGTTAATCATCTTAAATCTATTACATATATCTGATGGATTACTTTTGTTACTATATATTCTACAAGATAATTTATAAGGCGATATCAGCCTTGAGTGTTTATGAAATTGACATATAATTGAATATGTCTTCAATTAGGTTTCGGTAAATAGAGCATGCTATTTCTTCATACATAGTTTGAAAAGAATTAGAAACACATTTTACAGAGTACATTCTCCGCTAAGTCCAGATGGGCTTCAGAGAAATGTAATTTTTATTTTAACATCATTGATATTAAATTCACAAATTTTGTACAATTCGTATTTCATAAAAAATCATCTAAAAATGTCTAAGTGTCACAATTTGGCAATAAAGAGCTCTGCTTGTTTTAGACCTGATCTGCAAAGTTAACGTGCTAACGTTTTCTCCGTATCCTCAGCACTTACTGGCTGCCAGCACCTCTCGGCTGCCCTGTTCTTGCATTGCGGAACTTTCCTCGCAGCTCTAAGCCTCCCACTTTTTCTCTACATGTCCTGCTTCTTTGCTGAGACATCTGATTTTTCGTTTAGGCCGTGCTTGTCCACGGTGGTCTGCTGAGCACCTTCGAGACGGTGTCTCTGGGTCTGCCCAGAGCTTGAGGATTGCTTTCTGATGGGTCAGCTGATATGAAGCCTAACACGTGAGGTGAAGAAATGTCAAACTAATGCATTTGTTCATCTGGCGGGAGCATCTCGAGATTTCTAGCATGGCCTTAGTTTACAGGTATCAAAAGTCTCAGCAGTCGTCTCTCTCTTCTCCCTCACCTAACCGCTGTGATTAGTGCTAGGTGCAAATTGTGCTAAGAGCACGTTTCGGGCAGCGGTCTCAGGAGCCCATTCACTCACAAGCTTGCAGTGCTGCGCACTTCAAATATTTACCGAGCTCCCGCTATCCTCTTGGAAACAGGGAGGCATTTCACCTATGAGCAAACCTTCCAGAGCTCACTCCTCTAAGTACATAGACATGACTGTACTTCATTCCTGCAGCTTGTCCAAACTTGATCATCTGATGAAAGCTGGAATCGCATGGTTTGTCAGACTTGGGAATATGCCTAGCAATAGAAAACAACTTCTTTGGATTTGAAACTTAACATTACTTTATTGGATAAATTGACTAATTTTTTCCATCTGATTGCATTATAAACTGAGTGGATTATTTATTAAGATACACTTTAAGTACACAATTGCAATGTATTATATCAGAAATAAAATTAGGAATAAGATACTGAATATTTTTAGTTAAAGTTTGCCCTCTGGCAATCTTTAGTAAGGAGAACAACTTAACTGACTAAAATACCTATTAATTCTAAATATCTCCCATGGGAACATGCTCAGAATACTAAAACTTTCATCAAGAATATTTGAGACACAAATTGCCCTCCACCAGCTGAATAGCAATGATGAACCTTTCAGCAAGAGGGAAAGCAAATCCATCATTAAACAACCTAGGGGCAATGCCATGCTGAACTGTGTTCATTGTTTGGGTTTAATTATATGTTGCACCAGGAAGCTGATTCGCATCCTCTGAATGCCATCTGAAATTACAACCTTAAATGTAAGTGTATTCCCTGTCAAACGCTAAGTACAATGGAGAAGAAAAGAAAAGGTGCCCCACATCAGCTTATTTGACATCACTCTGAATAGCCTTTCCCTTTGCCATGTGAAAGTGTTTCAAATAGAAACACAGAGACCGCAGCCTGTGTAGTGGGCAAGAAGCTTTGCCTGACCAGTAGTCAAAACTGTGCTGCCAATTTCCTGAAAGTCTGTCCAGAAAGGATTCAGATTTGGGGAAAACAGATATTTAAAATACTTTTTATTTTAATTTTCAGGAAACACTTTAGGTTTCTGGGCTTATTTACTAGCCTTGGTATCAAGTAGAAATTAAAGATTGAATCTATTAAATTAATAATAAATTCCTATGAAGCAAAAATCCAGGGTCATCCCCAATTCGGCCATCTGAGAGGGACCGTGGAAGGCTGGAGCTAGAACCTCTGGCTTTGCCTCCACTAGTCTCCGGCTTTGCCTCCACTAGTGCCTCGTTGGCTAGAGCTCCTTCCCCTTTCCACATTTACTAGAACACATTAGGGTAGAAAGCCATATCCCCCATGGCTAAGCAGCCAGGAATGTCAAAAACCAAACCAAAACAACAAAAAAAATACCATCACTAAGGAAGTTTTCAAAAGGGTTTAAAGAGAAAATTTACTAGATTCCTTCCCTTCCACCTATAGAAACATCAAAACTAAAGCTAAAAATTTAAAGGGGTGACAGGAAGTTTAGCTATAAGCTTTATACTACCAGGTCATAAAACTTGGAAATTATATTAGGTTTGCCATGCATCTCTGCTATAACCACCCTGATCTGGGTACTCAACAGCTAGAGTCTATACCTTCGACATCTGTGGTATCCAGTATAATTTAACCTGTATCATGTGGCTGAACAAGTGCACAAGTCAATTAATTAAAACCAAACAAAATAAAAAGCTGGCCCTTCAGCAACCTCGGTCATGTTCTGAATGTTTGTAATTAGCTGCAGTCTGGATCCTGGGAAGAACATCATCATCCTCGTAGAGACTAGTTTTTTTTTTTTTTTTTTTTTTATGTCTTGCTACGCTTTGTCACTAATAAGAAACCTGGAACACCCAGCTGAACTGAGTCAGCGTGATGCTGGGTGTGGGGGGCCCACCCGAGGGTTGTGGCCTGCAGCATGGTGGAGCGGATCTTGGTGCACTGTTAATTCTCCTGGAGAGGCTTGCCACGCCCACGTTCCTGCTAGCAGCTCAGCTGTTCTCAGCCGCTGCGAGCGGAAGTCCTGGACACCACCGCGGTTGCCTGCGGTTCTCTGGTTCTCTTCAGGTGGATCTCTGGTCTTTACCTTGAGCACTGCTCCTAGCTCTGGGGCAGATCTCTCACCTGCAGGCAGAGACCCTTCGCTCTGCTGGCACAGACCTGCCTGAGGCATTGTGGAGGGCTGCAGGCCCTCAGCTGGATAGTTTAGGTCTCTAGTGTGAAGACAGATCTCATGCACTGTTCTGCATTTGACTTTTAGGCTGAATAGCATAAAATAATACTCTATGTGTCCTCCATTAAATCCTTCCCCTTGATTCTTTTACTCGTGAAGCTTTAATTCGAGCAGACAGGCAAAAACCGCAACAACTGAGCAAAACCTGCAATTTAATCGTGTTGGGAAAGACTACAGAGACACGGACTGTGGAAGTGATAAGGTCCGCGATTTCAGCCAGGGTGCTCTGAATCGGTGTCTCGGAAGGGACCTCTGGAAAAAGACTGAGGGCCCAGAGGGAGCCAGCCTGTGGCTAGGGACAGCTCCTTCATGAAGGGGCAAACGGGACAAAGCAGGACATCTGAGGTGAAGGCACAAAGCGGAAATAAGAGGAAGTGCAAGGCAGACGCGAGGGATGATGGGAAGGGCAGCATGCAGCTCTGTGGCCACTCGCAAGGGCTTTGCAGGGCTATTCCAGGACCCTGAAAAGAGAAGGGACATTTTGGGCTTATATTTGTGAAAGCTCAATTCTGCAGAAACATTGAGAATAGGCTTCCAGCCAGGATGGGGTCCAGTGCCAGCGTGGAGCGTGGAGTCACCTGCGGTGTGGCACACGGCTTATAGAACGACTTGCCAAGCCTTTGTCATCCTGGGCTCCCATTGTATTCTCTGCTTGCCGTCACCCAGGCTCTCTGTGCCTTCCTGGAAATGTGCCTCCAAAATTAGAGCGCAATATTCCAGATGATGCAACAAGGGACGTACATGAAACAATAGCTGCTCTCGACCCAGGAGCTGCGTCCTCACACTCGGGGTTGTTTGCAGGTGGCTTCCAACATGGCGAAGCCCATCACTGTGGGGTGCAATATAAATATATATTTGCCTTTCTAAATTTTATTCAGGTCACTTTGTGTCAGTGAGTCCGATTGTCCGTGTGTTTATTTAAAATGCAAACATAGGAAGTATCACTCCTTTGTCCTCTCCCAAATTGTCAACAGAACTTTTTTAGGCAGGACAAGGACAGAACATAGTGGCATTTCATTCCCCAGAATTTCCAGTAGCTAAAAGAAGAGAAGTAACGTTCAAAGTCTTAACTATTATGGCATCACTACTTCCCCAGCATTGAGTGCAATTCAGTTATAAAGTGCCTAGCTTTACAATGACTAAAATTTATGTATAACTTCACAAAACCTTTAAAATAGCTCTATGGCCCTAAAGCCTGTTGCATCTCTGAGTCTGTTTCATTACTGTTTCTCATGATTGCATCTCCTAGTCTATCGCTGTCTCTCTCTGTGATTTTGAGACTGATTCTCTTGAGAATTTGAAAATGCACAGTGTTTTCACTAGACTGTGCTTGAAGTGTCCCACTGTGTAACCGTGCACCCAGAAGACCCCAAGCCCCAGGCCTTGGCTACCCATCTACCTCTGTGGGCCCAAGAGTCCAGCTGCTTTGGATTCCATGTTCAGATGAGAGCACACAGCATCTGGCTCCGTGTCTCTTTCCTTCCCTTACTGCGATGCTCTCCGGTTTCATCCACGTGGTCACCAAGGACAGAGCTTCCTTCCTTTTTGAGGCTAATGTCTAAGGAAGTGTGTGCAGCATTTGGCCTTATCTGTTCACCTGCTGATGGACAGCGAGGCTGATGCCATAGTCTCACTGCTGGGACCAGTGCCATGGACCAGGAGTGGAGAGATTCTGAGAAACTGAAATCGTGGGAAGAAATGCCCACCGGTGGTATTGGTGGATCATATCGCAATTCTCTCTCACCCGTACCACTTTACCTTTTCACCTGAAGAGTACCAGGGTTCCCTTTTCCTCACAGCCTTCCCAACCCTGGTTATCTTGTGTTGTTTTGATAACTATTATGACAGGTGTGAGATGGCTTTTAATCTGTGTTTTATTAGCGGTCAGCAATGCTGAATACCTGGGGGGCCTGGGAGCTGCTAAGTCCAACCAGACAGCATAAGAGGGACCAAGACCACAGCACCAGAGCAAGGCCAACACCTGGCATCTCTCTGGATTCCTAGCAGTAGTCTGCGTCAGAAGGCCGAAGAAGCGGGAGAACCAGGGACCAGTTGTTCAAATACAGCACTAACCTGCTCAGGAAGACCAGAGCTCTTCAAAATGTTGACGCTTCCTCCTTTCCCTTTTGATCCCATCCTGGCTACCACCTTATTGGTTGATATCACCAATGACAGGAGGGAACCTTTCCCACAATTTGTTGTTGTGTGTATCAATTGTGCCCAAGCAGGGGCAGAGCTATGCTACACCAATCTGCTAGGCCGTGGTCAGTCTACGTTACCACACTGCTAAGAGTCCTAGCAGGCATGGCTCAGGCCACTTCTTTCCAGGTCCGTGGCAAAGGTTCGTGCTGGTTCTGTGGGTGTGCAGAATGCCAGGGCTGCAGAGGACAGAAGCCTCTCCTTGCATTTCAAAGAAAGCGCCAGAGGGCCCCAGAGTTAGACGACTGTAGCGTCCCCACATGGGCTCTGTCAGTGGAGCGGGTGCACTGAGGCTGCTCCCATGAGCCCAGAACAGCGGGTCCTCCAGCCTGCAGCTCCAGCCCAAGAGAACGAGGGCATGAGATCCGCATCCATGAGAACTGCAGTCGGGGACCCACACAGTATCCTGGGAACCAGGCCCTCAGCCCTGTGAGACAAGAAGGCAGGACATCCAGTACAAGATGGTTCTCGAGCCTCAAGATTTAATGTGGTGGGACTGGGGAGATAGCTCAGTGGAGTAAGCATTTGCCTGGCAAGGGCAATGCAGGGTCCTGAGTTCAATCCCTGGTATGATAATAAATAAATAAATAGATAAATAGATAAATAAATTTAATGTTGTTTGCTTTGTTGGTTTTTGTTTTATTTGGAGCCCATTACTCTGTCTTCCTTCCCATTTGACCCTTTGGAAGGAGCATCTATGCCTAACCCTCCAATATTTTGGAAGCAAATAATCTGTTTGCACACTCACAGCGGGAGGACCGTTTGCCTCTGAATTCAGCACTGCGAGGCTCAGGCAGGCATAGCTCGTGTGCACGACTTTTAGAAGAGATGCACGGCCTAAGGTTTGGCGCGAAGGAGGAGCGAGTTGCAGCGTCACTACGTCACTACTTGGACGCAGTGAGAGTGCTTCGCCAGGGGGGAGGGAATGCATGTTTGGAGCCAGGGAAGGGGGGCCATCCTTTAGGCATGTGTGTCCTTTAGAACATGGTAAAGTGGAATGCAATCCCCAAGCAGGTGACGTTCACAGCTGAGCTTTGGGAATGGGGCCGTGAGGCTCTGTCATTGGAAGTGTTGTCAGGGTCCTCCTGAGACTGGCTCCTGTGCTCTTGCTGGGCCTTCCAGGTCTGCTGTGTGTGAACACAGGGTCTATCCCCTCATTTTCCCTGAGCAGGCACCTAGTGGGAAAGGCAGTTCTCTGGGAGCCAACAGAGCCTCACCAGACAGTGAACCTGCCCACCACCTGCTGCCCAGCCTGCCGGCCTGCAGGTGTACGCGCTCGCATTTCTGTTCTTTGCAAGTTAGCTGCTTGTGGCCTTTGGTTAGGCATCAGGAGCAGGCTGGTCATTCTGTGTTTCACATTACGTCACACCAGCAATTTTAGAGACAGTAGTAACACTGGCCGGAGCCTCCCAGAGCCGCAGGGCGACACCTCCACGGAGTGCACCTCCAGCAGCGCTTCACTGCTTTGTTTATCCACTGAGGGTCGGTTTCTAGGCTGGGTGCTAAAGCCCTTATTTCATTCAGAGTTGCATAATGGCTATTTTTCTCCACTTAATTGCCTTTGGTTATTTATTAGCTAGAGTCTTCTCATCAAAAAGAACGTTCCTTCCCTTATGGGGTCAGGCTGCTGGGATCAAGCACATTATAAATCATACTGGAAGAATGCTGATCATCCCAGTTGCTGATGCACAAAGTGAGCTCCTGGTGCCAGCTGGCTTCCAGCGGTGTCGGACGAGCCTCTCCTCTTTTCTCTCCATCATTCTCTTCTTCTCTTCGTACTAGAAACTCAGAGCACGCTTGCCACGTGTTCTCCACAATTGCCACAGTCGTCCTTCTCTAACTGGAAATGTTAGCTCGCTTATTTTCATCTCGCCACACTTCCACACCAAATCCCACGGTTGGTAGATGCCTGATTGCTGAGCTACTGAGACTACCAGAATTCACATACATTCTCCTGTCACATGGCTGAAATTAGTGTTATTTGCAAAAACACAGTTTCTCTTAATAGGGAACAGGAAGAAAGGACTATAAAATGGCTAAGTAGCATTTGTTCCTTTGGGCTTATATTTTCTTGGCATTTTCCACAAGCAGAGATAGAAATCAAACATAATAGGAATAATAATAATCCAGTTGTATAACTATGTTATCATGTAGACATCCAAGTTATTTTTAAACTTAAGCATTGTCTTTCATTGAGTAACGGTCACATATAACTAAAGAACATTTAACGAGGACCATAAATCCTGCTCAAGGTGGTCTGTAGGCCCTGACTCAACTACTGTAGAAATTGCATAAAGTCGTAAGTGTATCCATGGGAAGGAAATAAGGACTCAAGTAAAGAGCTAAGGTATGTTAATTTGACTTTTGCCCTGCAGAAGATTTCTGGCTCCAGTTAATTTGCTCGTCAGTTCTGGCAATCATACTGTGTTTGGGGTGAGAACTGGATTTCAGATCCTGAGCTGAGAGACACAGGTGAACATGGCCACAAACCTGAGGATCACAACAAAAGATTTTGCTTTCTTTGCAAGGGTAAAATATTCTGCCCAAATTAGATACCTCTTCAAAATGAAGTGCCCAAAATTTGACACAAATGATAATTTAAAAACTTTTTTCACAAGGACTGGATTGCTCACCTTAATTTGCCATCACAAAGATTCATAGCTCACAGCCATTCTATCGTTGGCAGCCTGAAGGCACATTGATCGCATGGCCCAAAATTCCCTGGAGCAAAACATTTCATGTAAACTACATTAAACTCAGTGCTCCCCACTGGCTGACTGAAGTAAATGCAAGTGCCTTGGAAGGAATCAGCCCGGTTGCAGGCCAGGCCAAGCAGGAGGAGCCCATTGTATGCAACATCGCAGTGAAGATGGGGATAAACCTCACCAGGAAGGCGAACCAGCAGAGAAGCTCCTGCTATGGAATCATAGCCGCATGCACCATGGCGAGTGCTGTGCGTGGCGAATCAGCATCATCCTGGTGCATGAGGGAGTCTTAAAGAAACAGTGCAAAATGTATGCATGTGGCTGCAAAGGTGGACGTAAGGCCATGAAATACATGTGCTTATAGTTTATGTGGTGCAGGGACTAGATTAAGTTATAGGAAGCTGGAAACTTGTGTGTGTAGGATGGGGGAATGGCCGAGTAAAGACTGCAGCCCGTCGGGGGTGTGTGTCACTACTGGGTCAACAGCCTCCATGCCCAGCATGACACCATCACAGTGGTCTGCAAGTGACGAAGCTTTAAAACCACAAAATGACCCATTTCTTCTTGAAAATATCTGATGCTTAGAAAACCGATTACCTTCAAAAGTGGGCCACGCCACTGTTAGAAGAAGACAGCTACCATCTATAAAACAGAAAGAAAAATGAGTTTTTGCTACCTACAGAATTGTTTGAACACTGATCTATAAATATATTTTAGTGCTATGGCTTAAATTTATTTTGGTGTCCTATCTAATCCTGAGAAACAGAGTTTAAGCAAAATGGAGCATGTAGGCTTGATTCAGTTTAATTCACACATAAAGTATAATCACCGCCAAAAATGAGCTGCAGGACCACAAAATAATTTTAATAAGTTCTTTATAATTCTAACTTTGTCTGGTAGAAGCAAGCTATTTCTTAATGTCCCCTGGCAGAACAAAAATGAAGCCATCTGTCCAAGGCTAACAGTTCCAAGCCCCATGGGTCCACAGCTTCTCACCTTCCACAGCATTCCAGAACATTCTTGCTGACCTTGACTCCTTCTCTGCTCTTCTATCCAAGGCTCAGCCCTATTCTCTCCTCTGCTCTGGCTGGGAAATGGTGAGCAGTGATCCTGACGTCAACCACAGGCATTCCTGGGAGGGGTCACTGTATTCTTTCCAGGACGAATGCTAAGCACTTATATATTTATATGAAGCTGTTGCCATTTCACATTTTAATATCATCTGTTGTTTTAAAAGAACTGATACTTCTTTTCATTTCGGTTACTTCACTTTCAGCAAAGAACGGAATCATCGCCTTGGCACGGCGCCCGCGAGATGCCTGTGTAACTGATTTCGCACATATTATAGCCAGCATATTTTTCATGTTTTCTAGAATTGTGTTATGCTTAGGAAGTACTTGTTAGATTGCTCAAACTTTGACCCCCAAAACAATAGGAAACTCGAATCACGAAAACCCAGCGATCAGGGATTTCGGGGTGGCTACGCTAGACTAACTCGGCTGACCTTCTTACTGACAGCAAGTGGAAACGACAGATTCAATTACAAGGGAGAGACTTGGGTTGGAGGTCACTGGAGGGCTGCTGAGGCCATGCAGCCTGGAGAAGCCAGACTCCCTCAGAGAAGGGAACCTAAAGAGTCAAGGAGAAACCCGAGTCACACTTGAAGGTGTAAAGACGTCTGTCAGCTTCATAGTGCTGAAGAAAGGAAACTCGAACTTAGCATTCTATCATACAGGAAGCACCCTTGTGGAGAACATAAATTTGCCCCCAAAAATAGTATCTTCAGGAACAGTGGATAAACAGAGAAAAACTAACCATTCATCAGTTATGGCTCATTTTACTGATTTAGTCTCTCTTTCCCTCCCTCAGGTTCCACACAGAAGCACTCTCTTACAACACCTCTCTCCTTTGCAGTGTTTCCCCTGCAGATCTCCACCAGCACGGAGGGGCCGGTGTGCCAATCATTTACCTGCTAATGTTGGTGGTCTTGGGCTTATTCATATGTGAGGGATGTTTTAGAGAAACCCTGGATTTTAAAAATGCTGTCATTACAGCCAGCCAGATAGCTCTGTGGACTAAAGCACCTGCTTGGGTACAGTGCACCAGCCAGCATTTGATCCCCAGCATGCCATGCTGGCCGGGCCCTCTGGGTGCACTGAGAGGGTGACTGAGACTGGGCGTGGTGGTGTGTGCCTTGGGAGACTGAAAGCAGGAAGGATCACTATGAGTCTGATCTGTGCAGTAAGACCCTGTAGACCAGCTGTTCTCAACCCGTGGATCACGACCCCGGCGGAGGTCGAACAACCAAAACACAGGGGTCACCTAAAGTCATCGGAAAATGTTATTTATTTGGAATTACAGTTTTGAAGTAGTCACCAAAATTACTTTTTGGTTTGGGGTCACCGCAACATGAGGAACTGTATTACGGGGTCACGGCATTAGAAAGGTTGAGAACCACTGCTGTAGACCCTGTTCTAAATTCAGTAAATAAATAAATAACAGAAATAAATAAAAATGCAGCCATTAAATATCAAAATAATTAAAATGGTAATTATTGACATGCTGAATTGATTTTAATAGCAAACGTTACATGAAATTGGATTAGTAAAGTGAGCTATAGAACCGTAGAAAATAATCAAGCTGCAGTGCACAGATATAAGACGAATGAATGCAAAGCGACAGCAGAGAGCCTCAGAGGTGTAGGACCATCGCACATGGGTATAACATATATAAACATGCAGTGTGGTACGTGTTCAGATTCTTAGAAGCAGAAGAGAGGACATAGAGCAAAAACTATCTTCAAACATCATTTCTCTAAAACTTCCTCATTTAACAAAAGTACTTAAGCTGAAGGCCTCAAAAGACTCTGGATCCCAGGGCAGACAGTGACCACATCACCAAGTGAGAGCACCACAGAATGTTACCAAGAAACGAAGGGGGAAATTGGATGTAAAATGAAATATCAGGAACTCTCTGTACCTAATGAAGGATGCCTAGAAAGACGAATAGTAAATTTTGCCCAAATCTGTGAACATCAATAACCTCTTCTTGGGATCATAAATAAAACACCCATCACTTCTGTTTAACACTGCACAGGGCATTGTGGGTAGTAAAAGACAATAGTGTTCATTATTTGCAGACATAGAAACAGAACATCTAAATATTACACAGATAAGTTAAGGACTATTAGAAGACTACACACCGATATGGGCACTGTGCCAAATCACTGTTTTTGTGTTTTTAAAAGTTAGATATTTAACATAAAATCAATGCCACTAACAAACTAAAGTGTATCTGACAAGCAGACTATATTACGTACTCAAACATTTTGTAGTGAGAAAGGGTTTACTCTTCCAAAATTGGTCAATAGAAAAAGGCTCAGTCTCCATCGGAATTAATCATGTTTTATGTCCAGAATTTGACAAGACAGTGCTAAAATGTACATGATGACTCGAAAGTCAAGAACACCCAGCCCCTTCTTGAAGTAAAACGGTATTCAGTGGTGTAGGCTGACAGAATTTGACTCACTGCGGACACCGTACACCATGGGTACGAGGAAGAAACAAGGAACAGAAGAACTCAGCGTAAAAGTTGAGCCTCGGCTCACAGGTTTATTTATTTCCACCCTGAGCCTAAACATTAGCCCAGCCTGAATGTAGGGCTGTCTTCATATTAATAGGCTGGTTTCCATAATGTACCACTGCAGTACGCGGCATAAAGTCTTTTCCAGGGTAGAGTACTGCTCAACTGGATATCCGTGTGAAAAAGTAAGTAAACCCCACCTCTAGCTTGTATCACAAGCAAAAATTCACTTAAACTTCAAGACCTAAGCACAAAAGGTACTGTATTTCCTGATATTTATGAAGATAGAACAGTTTCTTAACTTTGAAATAAACATTTCTTAAGCACAGCATCAATACACAAACAAAGAATTCTAAGTTCAGCCTCATTGAAATTATTCATCCATCAGTACCATGACAATGCTGAAAATGCAGGACTTCGACTTGAAGAAACTGCCAGGATGTACATGTCACAGGAGCTTGTATCCACAGTGCACATAAATACTGACCATGAGCCAGAACGAGAAAGACGAGTGCTGTAGGTAAAAGAACACACTATGCCCAGCACTTGGGGAGGCTGAGGCAGGGGGATTGCAAGGTGGAGCCCAGCCTGGGTCATGCAGTGCCTTAGCATGATCTTGTCTCAAAAACGGGGCTTGGGGCGTGGCCCAGTACAGATGCCCTGGGTGCACTGTTCAGCATGGTGCAGCAAACCAACTGCTTGACCCACCCCCCACCCCCCAACCAACGGTACATGCTCAATAGGCCCGTGACACAATGATCTTTCAATGTCTGTGCAGTTATTTTAGTGGCATTATATTATAATCCATTAGGTGAATGAGTCAGTTAATCTTCTACAGGTGCCACATGAGGCCAGTGAGATAGCTCAGTGGTATAAAGCACCTGCTTAGGCAGGCTTTAGGCAAGTGTAGGAACCACAGTTCGAACCCTGGCGCTACATCCCATGCCAACCCCTGGGTGGGATGAGATGTCTTCCTCCCACCAAGAAAACCCAAAGCAAAACAAAACAAACAAACAAAAAAAAACACTTAGAAGAGTGACTAGAATTTGTTTGTTTGTTTAATGCACTCAGTATGTATGTGCACTCAGACAACTGGATTTTATGCTCTGCCAGGAAGGATAGAGAGGGGCCGAATCCTTAAAACACATTTAGTGATGTTTGCTGAGACTTGACACAAGCCTAGGAAGTAATTCTACTTCTGGATGTACACACATGGGCATCGTCACACACGCTCAAGGATGTTGCTAGAAGCTGTATTTGTGAGAGCGCCACATGGGGATAAAACCAAGTGCACATTGCTTGTGGCATTAATTAATAAATAAATCATGACAGGTTCTGTCTGTGGACTACTCTGCAGCCATCAAAAGGCAAAGCTCAGCCAGGCGTGGTGGCCCACACCTGCAATCCCAGCACTTGGGAGGCTGAGGCAGGAGGATCGGTGCAAGTTCCAGATGAGCCTGAGCTACAAAGGTAAGCTCAAGGCCAGTCTGAACTGCATAGCGAGACCCTGTCTCAAAAAGACAAAAACAAAACAAACAAAAGGCAAAGTCCTTCTGTTGAAAGTCCCGGGGCAGCCCGCCTTCTAGGGCTCTACAATGCCCCTGGGGACCCCTTCTCACCATCTTCCTCCCACAGCAAGCTGCACAGGGCCCGAGCCCAGGCGCGGTGGCGGTCGGGTTTCGCCATGTACCCTGTCTACAGCTGTGTCCCACAGCTCTGCCACCCTGCTTCAGTCTCTGTTCCTGCTTCTGATTCCCTCCTCCAGCACCCCTGACTCAGAAACCTACCTAGGTTTTACCCATGGCCAAGGAAATTCTGGCACTATTGAATCCACCCTTCAGGGTCCTCTGGATCTGGGCTGACACATCCTGGGCCACCTCTGTCACCAGAGCAGTTGCCCCGTCCTGGCAGGGTCCTAGTGCAGCCTTGCAATGTCCTGTGTGGCCAAGGCAGGTCCTGAGGCCACCACACCTCCTATGCAGCCCCTGAGTACCCTTCTCAACCCCTCTCTGGACAAGGGCCATCACTGACTCCACACTTTTTAGCCTACTTTTTGTGTTTTCAAAGCAAAGAAAGACTTCTTGACTCATTTATTGGTTCCTGAGCTTTCACTGTGCCGAAGAAATGCCAGGACAAGAACATTCTAAGATAGCACAGTTCCTTCTCTCTAGTGCTTGGATCTATGTGTTTTCCAAGATCCAGTCTCTTATATTTGTCCAACAAATTGAGTTAAATTTATGTGCTATTCAGGGCAGGGAGTGATTAAGAGATGGAAAAAGGAAAATCTTACTTAAAAAAATAGTACTGAGTTTATTGAATCACTTAAACATATTAAAATAATCTGAATTTGGACCAAAGGGGCCTCAGTTATAAGCACTGACTTTTAAGAAGCAGAAAGTAACACTTTTAGTAACCTAATCTGTACTGAAATGCCTTATGCTGACGTTTTCAAGCTATATCCAACATTCTTGGATTTGATTAGAAACATCAGGCTACCGAAAGCTAAAAAAGCAAAAAAACATTCTGTGGTGGAGTACGCAGGGAGGGGCTGCCTCCTCAGTTAGGTCAGCCAAAAGCTAAAGGGAGGAGGAGGAGCGGAGAAGGGCTCTGGATTTATTAAACCATGTTGTATGCATTTAAAAGGCACATTTTATATTATTTCTCGCAGGTAGAAGAAAAATCTGGTAACGATTTACACTGATGCTTAGGGTCCATTCCCAAGGGTCCTTGTTAATTTGGAGTACTAGTGAACATATCATGTTTTACTTATTTTATAAAGTATTATGAATATTTTTTAGTTTAAGAGAGGAGCCCTGATTTTTTTATTTCAGTGGCCCATGAGTTCAAGCACCACACTGCCTGTACAGGCGTTGGTGTCAGTATCCAAATCCACATGGTACACAACCCTGCCCCTAGAAGTATACTGATGTCCCTGGGTCATGCTGTCACTTGCCCCTTGGCGCATTGGAGTTGAGACTGTGTGGTGCAAGGCACATCTAGAAGACTCTCAGATACAGTGTCCCTGTGAGCCAATACCCAGAGAGCATTGAGTGTCAGTAAGTCTTGGACAATGTCAGCCTTCTCTCTACCTTCATGAAATAAGATGGAATACATTGTTTTCCATATTATACCCATGTAGGATTCCAATAAAAGATTGCTTAAATGGAAAAATCGTAGAAGCCTTACTGAAGCTGTCGTTTCAGGCTTGCTTGGTTGGCAGACCCAGGGTTTGAAGCTATTCCTGGTTCCCAAAGTTCAATACTCTTGTTTCAAAGCCACAGCTACCCAACCCAGAGCTGATGCAGTTGGAAATATGCCCCATTTGAGCAGTGCCGGAAAACTACCTTTGGACCTTGAAATGGATGAGTAATATTTCTTCACTAGTGAAGTACAAAACCACACTCCCACATAGCCCTCAAACTGGTATACAGGAAGGATCGTAAATCAGGGGTGGTTCCACTTCACAAAGCAATAGCCCTCACCAAGCCTCGTGAATTATGGACATGGCCTCGGTCTCTAACATTGAAACCTGATGCCAATACAGCTGGGTTCGGACGAGGGTAGATCATCATGTCCAGATGGACACGGACTCTCCAGCCATCCCGCCCCTGCACCTGGCCCATCAGCCCCATGCTTGCCCAGGTTTCTCTTGGGTGCCTTTTTTGTTGTTTTATGTTTGCTCTAGGCAATCTGGACTGCACAAAAATAAAAGACCATGAGAACATTAGACTAGTTTTGCACGCATCACATTATCCAAGCCACTTACACAAGAAGGACACTGACGCCGGGATAAAATAGTGTACCTAGAAGGGGTGAAGATAGTGCATGTTTACTTTTGTGAGAAATTTTTGCACTGGAAACACCTTGTCAGCAATTTCCTTAACGATGCTTTCTTTGACTACAGACACGCCAATTCCTTCATGGCTGAGCTCCACCACAGCTCTGGAAGTGTCCCTCCATGAACATGGCCGCCCTGGAGAGTGATAAAAAATACAGTGCCTACCACTGCTCAGGACCCATCAGTACCAAGGTAGCTCAGGAAAAGGCTGTATTGCGTCCTCTCTACCTTACTCACCAGATCTAGCACAGGGCAGCTCGCTTTGGGCTCTCCCCACCCAGGTCAAAATGAGCATAAAAGGTAAATATCTTAAGTTGACTCAGGAGGCAGACGTGGACAAATCAATATCAGTGCTAATGCTAGAGACCTTCCAGAGCTGCTGCATAGAGGGGTAAGAGCAATGGGAAAAGCACTTGTGAAGAAGCCAGGAATATTCTGAGGGGACTGATGGCAGTGGGTCTGTTCCTTTAACAATCTTTCCAAATGTAAATATTCACTGTATTTCTCGATCTGCTCAAAGCTTGATTGCTTAGAAGACCTCAGGAAGTGTGCGGTGGTCAGGGCTAACCATAGGTGACGCGATCTCCTAAAAAAGAAATAATAAACATTTCACAGTGGAAATGTCTAAAGTTTTCTATCATAGAAAGTATAAACATAGAGCTCTCAATATATTTAATCAGGATGTCTAGGAATTAAAAATTCAGACTCACTGGTTAACTTTTACAATGTGCCTCTTTCATTATGGAGTGCTTTAAAAGCGCTTTTATGCTTTAGCCAAAGGTTCATACAATAGTTGATAGAAGCAATATTTCTCATGAATTAAGTAGCTCACAGGAGAGGTGGATGTCCAGCTCCGGAACAGGGAAGGGGAAGCAACAGAGGACATGGATGGCTGGGTGGGAGCACAGCTGGCTGACTCCACGTTTGTACCCGTCAGCTCTTCCCAGGCCTGCTGCCCTGGGCATTTTCCAGCCAAATGAGGTGATGTAGGTAAAATGCTGTTCCCTCGGGTGAGCGTGATCAATGTTGGTGCCATCACTTGGATACAGTTTGTGTTCCCCAAGGATTTATGTGTTGGCAGCTTGGTCATCCATGTGACAGCGTTGGGAAGTGACAGAAACTTTAGAAGGTGGGAAGTAATGCAAGGTCACTGGGTCACCGGGGAGCCCTCGAAGGGATCAGGTCTCAGAGAATCCTTGTTTACCTTCTTAAGAGAAAAATCACCCACAGCACTGTGGCTTCCTCCCTGGCCAGAAGATCTTTTCTTTTTGGAAGGACTCGGGCTACTACGCTATCCTCATGCGCACACTCACCATGGAATCCCTCCCTGAAATCCATAGATTGACTGTTACCCAGACTTGGGTATCTTACTATAGAAATGGAAAACTTATTGGCTTAATTTACCAAAATTAATTGTTGTAGATTGAGGTAGTGACAAAATATTTGGCCCCTTGAACACCAAGTAGCATGACAGCAGTATTCCTCATTCGCTAATGAGCATTGCTGAAGCAATATACCAACTAACCTTGCAAGCCCTGAGTTCTGGATTTTAATGTGATCAAGTTAATTGATAAGCATCACAAGGTAGAAAGTGTCCTTGCCAGCACCCTCCTTCCCTGCAGTGGTGCTGCTCTGCCTATAACCCTGGCAGACTCTTCTGCTCTCCTGCCGGCCTTCACTGATGTAAGTTGTTCCAGCCAATGGCAAACAGCAAAGCGAGCAGAGAGAGAAAATTCCTGTGAACTCACTCTGGCTTGGCCGTTCTTGCTGCCCTTGGGGTTTTCAACTACTCTGTCAGTAATCCTGTGATGCCAGCGATAAAGAAGTTATCCAGAACAGACCCCCCCCACAGGGCCAGCCCCCTGCCACTGACCTCCCAAGACTGTGGGCAGGGCCTGTCCCTTTGCCAGCTCCTTCAGTCCATAGCTGCCGATGAAGGAGGGAGACATTAGTTCAGACCGTTGGGAAAATCCGTGAGCTTAGCTCCTCACCTTTCATAGCCCAAGTTTGGAGACTAACTAGCCAGTAGGCGTCTGCAGACGCTAGATTCGTGGGTGACATGATTGTCTGCAATCAACAGGCACAGTAAGAAAATGAAATCTTATTAATTTTCCTTGATCCTATGTGGTATGATTGGGGTAGGAAGAGAAGGACGTGGACAGTTGGCAATTGTTGAAGTGACAAAATGAGGTGGATAAACGTGTCCATGAAACCAGATTTGCACTAGGGTCCACAGTGCCCGCTTGAGCACTGCGTAAGGCCACATCCTATGCACATTGCTAGCACACAGGTGACTGCTCATGCCTAGTTATTTAAGGTCATCTGGCGCTGCACTGAGTTTTATTTTTGAAGCTGGCAGAGCGTGGGCTAAATGTAAATTCACAACTCAAAACTATTAGCTTTCAAGTCCCAACAAGATTTTATCTGGCAAAACTTATGAGTCCTATTCTTGGAGGGAATGAAAACAAAACAAAACAAAAAATATTGTGGTAGGAAATTCTGGCAGCCTGAGAGAGGAGATGGCTTTCAGTGAGACAGCTTCAGCTGGGGGCAGGGTTGGGTTATCTTCCTTTGTATATATCTCCATTTTTAGGGACATTGTTATGGTCTTTAAAACATTGGCTTCCATCTACTTGCACAACAGAAGCTAAGCAGAGTTCTGTGCCCAGTGCTCTAGCACAGCCAGCATTTCTAATCTGGTACATATCGGAGGATTCTCCGATAATGACACATTTTTCTAGGTGAGTGGGGGATGCTGATGCTAGAGTAAAGAATTCTGCCTCTGTGAAGCAGCAAAGTCAAAACAATGGAGAGAAATCTAGACAAAATAATCATTTCCAAGACACCAATAGGACACAATACGATTGATACATTTGCCTCTTAGACGTTTTTTAATTATTTGCCGGGTTCAAATTCCTACAAAAATGTTCAGCTTTACAAAATACTTCTGAATGTCTTTGATTTCACTGCAGAAAAATGTCTTTGGGTAACTAATGACACCGAAGCATTCAATTACACTTTAAAAGTAACAGAGTACTATGACACAGTCGCATGCTCACATAGGTTTGCACTGTCCTAAAATCAATAACTGGTATTCACTGCACCGTGCAACTATCCTCAAGGAGTTCCACCCATGTGCAATTTGAAGATAATCACCGACGTGTTTTGGGTGCAGACACAGAACGAATTCCATTTCACCCACGAACCGCGCAAGTTAGGAGCCGCTTTAGGAGCTGCTTGGCTCTGGGAGCTGCGCTTGTCAGTTGGTCAGAAGGTATTTACCACCTGTGGAGGTCTGCGAGGCCGCTTGGCATCTCCCACTGGCACAGTCAGGGTGGCTTTCAGCACGCCAGTGTCTCCCAGTTGGGAACTACCCAGGTCGGTGTTTCTCAAACTCTTCCAGCACATACCTGCTGCGCCAGTCACTGTGTCAGCAGCTTTGCCTGATGGGGGCAAAACCCGTGGCCAGGGTGGTTTATCCAAAGGTCAGAACGTGTGCCAGCAGGTGCTTAGGTGGGGCCACTGTTCCTGGCAGCTCTGGATAGACAACGTTGGTAGACGACTTCAAACCCTTTCACGAACGTAGCAGTTGCGGGGCAAGTCTTCCATTCACTGGACTACGAAGTGTGAGAGAATGCTCATCGCAGTAGACAAAGGTTTAGTACTGAAAGTGAGTGTAAATGGTCCCTGAATTAACTGAGCTCTGTTGGTCCCTCTGCTCCTCACCACGGATGCTTTCTCTAACAGCTATGGTTCATACTGCAGTTTGAACACTGCCCGAGGGAAGAATTCTAAGAAGTGTTCAGAACTGACCGGGGCACCTTCTTGATTCTTTGAGAATCAACTTCTGTGGGTGCAAATGCATGACGCTTCTGTTCCTAGCATTCTTTTTTTTTTAGGGTCTCCTCTGATGCTATTTTTATTACTGGTTCAAAAATATTTTCTTTATATATTGATCTTATCCTGATCCCAACATAACATAAAGAAGTTCTTTTTTTCTTTTTTTTCTCTCACCCAGGGAACTTTATAAGGACAACTGACTGACCCTAGCCATGACTGATACAGTTAGTGGTTCATAAATTCAGTCAATTAAGTGTCACAGGTGACAGGAACAGCGTCACTAACTTCTGACTTTGTAATGTGAGTTCATGGCAACTGGGAGAGCAGTGAAAATCTTTGCACCGGATGAGCTACTTTTGCTGTGGGCGTTGTTTTGCCACCCTCTGCCACACACGTTTGGATGACATGGCATGCGGGGGGTTAGCAAACGTTGAAAAGCAGTCGCTGCAAAGTCGTTGAGAGCAGAAACCAAATCCTGGGCTCCACAGGGTCAAGTGTGGTGATTTGCATAACAGGCTCCTGCTCTCAGCCTCCTTTCCGGGCCTCAGCTCCGCCAGCTCTGACGCCTTCACTTTCTCTGCTGCTCACACACGCCCCACATTTAATCCCAGGTGATCGGAGGCTCATTCCCACCTGCAGGGCACCTGCTCCACCTTCAGGCTCCTCAGCACAACAGGAATTGCACGAGACTGCATTATACTTTTGGAAGTGAAAAGGATGGAGATTGTTTTTTGGTTGTAGGAGATCCATGGGAATGTGTGCTTGGTGTTTTCTTTCAGACTTTCTTGGGCACCTACTGAGCAGGATTAACTCTGGGGCTGGGCCTCTGCTGCCCCTGGAGGAGATGCCTGTTCTTACTAGCACAGTGCACCTGCACAAGCACCCAGGCGTAGGTACACAGAGTTTCTCAGCTTTCGAAGAGTGTGAAAGGAAGACAGACAGGCAGCGAGGCACACATGGTCTCCAAAAGGGGCAAGAGAAGCGCAGACCACTGTGGGGCTTCAGTAAGAGCAGGATGAAGCTGGGAGAGCTGGCCGGGAGGAGCAGCTACCTGGGCTCTACCCTGAAGAACCGGTACATCGTAGGGGCCACGCTGTGCCCAGGCCAGGTCTAAAACACTGAGCCCAGGCTGCTGTTTTCAGCACTAGCGCCTGCTTGAGCTAAGTCACACGGAAGAGGCAGGGGGCTGGCACTCCACAGGCAACTGTGCTGCAGGTAGGACCATGGTGCGGTCGCATGCGTGTCACCTGTGCCCAAAGCCTTCATGCGGGCGTCACCTGGTGGATGTCCCTTGAAAGACCGCCACAGAATAGAAATCCAGGCATCATGAAGCATGCGGACTCCCAGAAATGACAAGCTGACGTTTTCAGACTCGGCACGTAAGGAAGAGAGAGTCGCCTTGTCATTCCCGGAGCCTGCAGAACTTGGACATGAATATTAAAGCATCCTCGTGTGAACCTGCCGGTACTCGGAGCTGGCACACCCTGTGCATCTCTCGCTGTAACAGAGAAGCGCGATTCTGTGGCTGCTTAACGTGAGCCCTCCATAGGCAGCGCAAGCAACACATCTGAACTCAGGGTGCTTTGGGACATCTGGGGCTCAGCACTCATTCTTCAGGGGACTTCACGCCTCCTGATCACCTTCACTCGTCCACACTGCATCACTGAGGACCCCTTTTCCTCCTACTGAGAGGCTCGGGGTCTCTCGGAATGGTTTCCAGGGGCACAAGCCATGCTTTCCCGATGTTTTCTGTGGCTTTCCGAACGGTGTATCTGTTTGTACCAGGGCTTCTTGTCCTCCTTGCTTGCTTCGGCCTGGAGCCTTGAGGGGGCCAGCCTGAAGCGCCACCCCTTGTCTGTCATGCACAGGCTGATTCTACCCAAGCAGCGTCGCTGTATTTACACATGAATTGCTAATCAAATAAAATGAGGCCATAATCTGAGCGCTGCATTACTGATGTGGAATCTGAAACACACCTGCTTTTGAGTTTCGTAGGCTGGGGTGTCTACACGGCCCACTCTGTGTTTACAAAGACAGGTCAAAGTCTCCCTTGAGACTCTGGGTAACACATGACAACGGCATGTGGCACAAAGCCCGCTTGTCATAACTAACAGCATGGATGGAAGTTTACAGCAGATTCAGCCCTCTTAATCAATATTAATCAGGCATGCAGGCAGAAGGCTGTCAGTCCGAGAGGTGCCAGCCGCTCCACGCCTTGCTGTCTGTCCCCATCTGCCACTCATGTGGATGGAAGGCACCTGGCTACCTACCCCAGGACAACAGGTGTCGCTGCTCCCTGAGCACTGGCTGTCCGCATCTGTGTGAACGGTTAGAGAAGGTGCGGGCTAAGGACTGTCCTTCACCTACAGGGCATTTGGCAGGGAGAATCTTCTCCTTTGCAATCCAATAAATCCAAGATTTAAACTGGGTAGACACGTGTGACTCTAAAGCTTTATTAAGAAAAGTCTGAAGGGCTCCTCTCACAGAATCGAGGTAAACAGGAAACACAGAACCTGCTGGTACAGAGGGCATAATTGGTGCTCAGGTAACTCACCGAGCTGTAAACCCCAAAATCTTTGGGTCTTCTCAAGTTTAGGAGTAGTGGCCCGTCCTGACCGGAGTCCCTCCTGGGTTGGGTCCCCTCCTCTCTCTCTCTCCTGCTGCTCCATAGGTGACTCTGCCACGTGGTGGGTCTCACACTGTCCAGGGCACCCAGGCCGTAGCCATCCTCCTCCTCCCTATCCTGCACTCCACTTCCCCTTCTTGCCCTCTCCCTGTTCCCCCCTCCCTCCCTCCCTCATCCCTCATCCCTCCTCTTTCCCTCTGCAAGGCACCTCTCTGCAAAGCAGCATGGCACGGGAAGCCTCACGTCCAAGCCCTTCTCCTCCCTGCCTCATGTCCTCCTTGTTTGCTGCCTGCAGCTGCCGAGTGAGGCTGGCAACCCCTGCGTCTTCCAGATCTGGAGCACTGAGTGGATCCAGTCTGCGCAGTGTCTATACTCCCGACATAGCTCTGGGGTGCGGGTGCGGTTCTGCTCCTCTGCCTGTGTCACCTTGGGTCCCATTGGTCCTTGGGGGCCTCTTTACGACTCTGCTGTGGTGTCCATGACCAAGTCTCATGGTCACTACCTTTCCGAGGCGCATTCTGATCTCTTCCAGCTCATCAGGGTGCATAGGAAGTTTGCTTGCAGAATTCACTGCCAATTTTCCTAGTTTTTCTAACAGGAGAGGAGAGGGGAAGGGACCGGAGGAAATGACGAGAGGAGGGAAATGGGGAGGGGAATGGGGAAGAGAGGAGGGTACCAAACACCCAGGGTGGCATCTCTGTGGATGGATGCCCCTCTGTGCTATGGAGGAGGGCCTACCTAGGTCCAGGAGGAGTTGCAGGGATCCAACTTTGCTCCCACTCTGTGCATCACCCTTGGCCACTGCGGGCTACGTGGCACTTCAGGCCTGACCCGACAAGCCACCACAATTGATGTTTCCCTGAGCCTGGAGTCAGACCGACTGTGCCCACACGCTGGCTGCAGCATCAGCAGGTCTGACCGTAGCCAGTCCTGCCCTGTGAAGCTCTTGGGGTTCGCCAGGAAGCTTCATAACTGAAACTCGTCTTGCCCAGGTTTCTGGGGACCCTGGTTTGGAGAACATCACATTATTTCCTATCTATAGTCTCCCAGGGATCCTTTACTGGGACTAGCAAGTACCAAATGCCATGTCAAATTTTCATTTACTGATTAAATCAGTTTATGTCACTTGTGGCCAGTATAATTCCCAGAATTTGGTAATGTGCATGAGAGGGTGGTGTGTGTGCTTGAACGTAAGCACTTGAAACAGAATACATGGAAAGCATAAACACATGATGTCATTAAACTGCTGCAAGAATTTTGCAAGAAATGATGAAGAGAATTATAACAATCAGGAAATCCCTTTGATGACTAACTGAAACACCTACATAAGTACAACCTGCTTGTGAAGATATTACTCAAACAAAAAGTGGCAAAATAGGGTAGTCATTTTATGGGCAGGGCTTGGGAAACGGCAACCAGAAGGAGCAGCATTTAATTTGGGATGCAGACATGACCGCAGTTCAGCTGTGGCTGTTTGTGGCTGAACTCTGTAAGTGTACTGAGGTTGACTTCATCTTACCTGTGAAGTTTGAATTTGTGTGACATGATGACAGCTCAGCAGACTAAAACGCCTGCTTAGACTGAGTGCAGCAGCCAGGGTTCGATCCCCAGCTTGCAGAGCCTGCCCTGCCCCTGGGGCACGCTGACACATGGGGGCACATGCCTGTAATTCCAGCGCTTGAGAGGCTGAAAATAAGAGAATCACTAGGAGTCTTATCTGTGTAGTGAGATCCTGTAGTCCATGTACTAAATACATAAAAAAAAAAAACTTAATTTGAAATTAGGATGAAATGTATGTATCTCTTACCAATTGGCTCAAAACCCAATATAAATTTACCAAATATTAATAATATGTACTAAAAATGATAAATAGGACTTGCTCCCTGTAAGTTTTTCTAACTTTATGATATCATATAAAATAATATTTTTATACAGAGAAGAAAATGGATCCACATAATCTGTATGAATAATGAGTTCTAACCATCCTATAGAAGACGCTTGGGACCTGATGGGAACGTTTTCGGTCTTGCTACAGAAATGCTCCTGGCTGCAGCAGCTATCTGTGGGAAACCAGCTGCATGGAGGACAGGTCCCTGGCACAAGCTCGAGAGCCCCGGGGGCTGCAGATGGCGAGGGCTTAGCTACACATACGGGTACTTTCACACAGGTACGTCTTTCTACACTGTGCGCCACGGAATACATGAAAGAAACAGTTTTATGTAGAGGACGTGGAAGGAAGGTTTTAAGTCCACATATGAAGCAGGCTAAGAAATTCTACTGAGCTAATACTGCAGGCTTATTTAGGCTTTCAGCATGGCCTTTCTTCTGTACTCAATATAAGAAAAATGTGTACTTCCAGGAATTTATGGACTGGTTTTGTCTCTTGAAAATCCACCATCCTCCTTATCACAATGCTTATCTTCATACAATAAAAGCACTTTCATAATTTAATATTATTTATTTTTTTATTCATTTTTATTTTTTATTACTTTTAATAACAAATAATAATGCAACAGTTTCAAAACACATTAGTAGTACTTTCCCAATAATTGATACAATGCATATTATTGTCCTAGTAATAGCTATTTAGAGCACAGGATGTAGACATAATTTTTCTAATCATTATTGATACAAAAATTTCTTCTCATTGAACTAAGACAAAGTAATTTTATACATAGTCCAATAGTCCATAAGCTTAGTGGGTTATTGGCAGTACTGGCAATGTTACAAGCTGTTGATCAAGCCTTTTAGAGCTCAGCATATTGATCTAGCTTTACTTTTCATGCCTCATGGTTAAACTTTTCTGCTGGGCAGTTAACAGCAAGTTAAAGTAAAACCCATATAACAAAACATGTAATTTTTCTGTGTTCTAAGGTCAGGCAAATTTCTTTAGGATTTACCTTGAAACCACGTACAGTGATTTTTAGATCTGTTGTCAGTGTCAACCATATGGATGAGTCACGGCCATTGCTTGACAAGTTTGCTCTCTGTGAAATCATGAGAAATATTTTCTGTCTAGGTGACTCTCCTTAGGCACACTATACATCATCAATCCCTTTCCTCTGTAGCCCCATAATCTCCTTGAACAGAAAATCTGGGACACCACTGAATTATAGGATGTTACAGCACAGGTTCTCTTATGTCCTCAGTCCTCACTGACCTTGAAGGGCTAAGGCCAAAATATTGGCTAACATTGTAGCCCCTCTTTTTCTCTAATTGTTGGTCTGAAAACTTAAGTTCTTAACCCTCCAGAAGAGAAGCTTACTGATACTATTACTCTATAACATAGGTATTTAAACTTATTATCACTATCTTTCTAATTATTAAATGCCTTAGACTTAACATGGAACTAGCATTTTGCATCAGTCATTGATACTCTAATAAATTTGGACAGAATGTGATTTAAAAAAAAAACTGTTACACTTTCTTTCTTTCTTTCTTTCTTTCTTTCTTTCTTTCTTTCTTTTTTTTTTTTTTACACAGAAATTTAGAAACCTAAGCATACACAAAATTGTACCCGGTCAATCCTATGGCATTTTTCCTCATCTCTTACTCCCATTTAATATCCTTTTTCGTTTTCTTCTAAATCAACCATTTACTTGAGCGAAAGTATAGCAGTAACTGAACTTACATTTGAAGCAGCACACATCTAAAAGACCAGAGTGACAGGCATTCCAAGCATAGTTTTAGTGTTACACATTGCTATCCTCAGTGTGAAAAAAACTTTTGGAGGTTCTTAAGACTATTGTCTAATTCCTGCTGAGTATACAAGTGCATGGTTTTGCTCCTACCATGTTTCTTATCTTTTCTGCTTGCAGTCTCTTCGTTGTTTAACCCTTAAGTTCTTGATTTCCATTCAGTTGTGTTATGCCTTTCCATTTTTGTTTCTTCTTTTGTGTTCTTACATTTGGGAGACTATATGATATTTACATATGTAGGTCTGGTTTATGTCACTTATGAGCATATTTTCAAGTTGCATCCACTTTTATATGAAGTCTTCTAGTTTCTCATTCCTTATAGCTGAGTCATATTCCATTGTATAAAAATACCACATCTTTTTCAACTATTCTTCAGATAATGGGCATTTTGGTTGTTTCCAAAATGTGGCTATCACAAATTGCGCTGCTATAAACATAGATGCACAGATATCACTACGCTATGATGTTTTCAGTTCTTCTGGCAAAATTGCAAGTAGAGGGATAGCTGGATTGAATGGGATTTTCAGTTCTAGTTTTTCAAGAAGTCTCCACATTGCTTTCCATAATGGTTGCACCAGTCTGCGTTCCCACCAATAGTAAATTCAATCACGTTTAAATTAATTTATATTTGTTTTCTTTTTTGTTTTAAGGCAGGACCTCATTATTTAGTTCAGGCTGTCCTTGAACTTGCTATGCAGCCCAGACTGGCCTCAAATACAGGATAATGCTCTTGCTTCAGGCTCCCATGTACAGGAATTACTGGCTTATGCTGCCAGGTCTGGCTCATCTTTTTTTTTTTTTCTTTATATTTTTGTGTATTTGGTACAGGGTCTCATACACAGCTCAGACTTATAGTGACGCCCCTGTTTCCAGTCTCCCCAGTGCTGGGCTTGCAGGCCTGCTCTGTCATGCCCAGACTTGGTGGCCAGCTCAGGGTGCCGTGAGGGTGGGACTGAAGTGCCATGTGGTACCAGGTATCAAACCCTGATGCCTGAGTTTGGCTTATCTACTTTTAAAATATATATTGTTTTAACAAAGTTTCAAATTGTTCTGAATGAGTTAAAAATAAAAATGTACAAAACATTGATGAAAAAAAAAACTGACAGAAAGAACCGACTGGTTTACATGCCCTAGCTGGAAGGACAAGCTGCTCTAGAACATCATCTCTGTACATGATTTTATGGTGCAAGAGAGCAGTGTTTATGCGTAGAAGAGTGCTCCCATTACTATAGGTTACATAACAAGTTTTTAGCGGAAACCCAGATCGGGAACAGCAGTGTCATCTGAAAGATACTGTTAATATTGGTAATAAAAGAACCATTATGTTGAAGCTTTTTAAAAAGTACTTCACCTCTTTTGAATTATTTCTTCTTTTCTTATTGAAAGAAGATTTAAAATAAAATTAATAAACGGATTTTAAAACATCTGGTAAGGGTAGGGTAATAAAAACTTAACACATACATACCAAATATTTTTAATTCTTATACCTCCAATATTCTCAAGAAATTTCAGAAACACACACACACGCACACACACACACACACACACACACACACACACACACACACACACACACATACTTGGCTAACCCATGCAAGCATTCGTTTTTGTAAAGTTTTCTCCCTATCTTGAATTCATGCTTGAATATATTTGGAAGTCAAGTTGAATCTCTAAAGCTTCTACAGTGCCTCAGCTCATGATTTAGGGGTTGGGACCCCAGCTGTGCTGTGCACCTGGCATGGAGGCTGAGAGCAGAGGCCCAGCTGTGCACACTGCTGCCTGCATGTTGGGTCGTTCCTGGCCCAAGCGATTCTGGACTAAGTCATTGCCATTGACTTAACACATTGCTACCTTTGGTTTTCTTAGTGCAAATTTAATTATGATTCTTAAAAATATAAGTAGAAAACAACAAAGATAAGATATTAGAATGAGTGCAAAATACATTAAGTGTCCACATGTACTCATTCTGGGAGCAGAAAGCAGAGGGCCAGGATTCCAGGTTCTCTTACCTGTAAGTCTGGCACTGAGCTGGACCTGCATGTGCAGGGGAGCTGCCGCTCCTTGGAAAGACCCCAGCTGCCCAGCCCTGGGTGCCGGTGGGCCTCACGATCCAGGCTGACGGGCACCCTGCCCTGAACTAAAAGGGAAAAATTGCAGTAGCATTTGGAGCGCTGCAATATATGTGAAGCAGACAAATTTCGTGGTCTTGGAGACCTGAGGCTTGTGGAATTATGATTTTATGCTTCCATCAAGAATTTGTAGCAGAAGTTATATAAACTGTGAGGCATTAATTACCAAAGCATGGAAAAACAGGCCAGTTTTGTCGATAATATTTTAACTTTGTAGGTCTCATTCTGAGTGTCATTTCTCAGCATGTGAAAAGTGTATAAAGCAAGAACCTGTGTGAATTTTAGTCTGGCTTATAGGAAAATTGACATTGCCTTAAGAGGACAATGAGGAAAGAAGGTAGTGACCGGTAGGGTTAGTACACTATCAAGGTCAGCTTAGCCCTGTTGTTTTCTTAGTTTATATAATTTTTAAGTAGCACTCCTTTGAATTACTGTATTTCCAAGAGATCACCAGATTATACAGTACATGCTGATGTGGAATATTCACACAGAGTTATCTCAGAAAATGACTTTCACTCATTCCCTAAACCAATTAACAGCATAGGAAAGCAGGATCTTGAAAGAGAAAAGAAGCACAGGAGTCCCCTTGCTTATGTTTATTGATGAATGTTAATACAGACAGTGGTAGTTCAAAGCACCTGTTTTACCATGTTTATGGATTATTTGGCAATATCACAATTCCTTTAGCTATACCACTTGATTTTCTGGAATTCACACTTACGTTGGCCCCTGCATCCCTGAAGAATCATTTGGTAAAGCAAAGCAGAGGGGAGATCCCAACCCTGAGCAGCATAGGAAGGCCTAATATGCTGGCTACAAGGTCCTTAATGCTTGGCTTTGTCACTACTTTGTATTGCTGACATACAGTTTCTCAAGTGTCATTCTTTGGAAGAGCTTTAAGGACTCATCAAATATTGTGGCTAAACATGGGTGTCGGGGGTTCCATAAGATGTGGTGGCTTCATCCTGTCTTCCAACAGAAACTAGGGCAAAACTTGGAAATGCTTAGGATGGTGATTGTGGTAACTTGGCATGTGCTAGCAAGGGTGGTATGGAAAAGTATTAGAAGAAAATAGATTCACACACCCACACGAGTACCACAAAGCCCCAAATGGCTTTGGCTTTCTTATTTATAGGCAATTAGAAAATTGGACCCTAATAGAGAACAGGAGAAGGACAACTCAGAAAGTTTACAGATTCCATTTCAAAATTATGTGGACTGTATGAGTGGATTATTTGTTCTGTATTACGTTGCTGGAATAAGCATAGAACCCGCAGTGGGAATAGCTGCTCCGGTGCTACCTAGTGCCCTCTTGCAGTTTCTTCATCTGTTTGGCTGTTGTTAGCTCTGTTTGTTTTAACTAGGCTACTTGCTCGAGGCCTAAAAGGTCAATGGCCTTTGGAGAGAGGGAAGGAGTCTATGGGAGATGTGCTCTTGGGTTCTGAGAAACCCCATTCCAGTTGCTTTTGCGGATCCTTACGGAAGGCTCCAAAATAATCATTTGCAAGAGAAATTACAGATTTGAAAAAAAAAGTCGTGAGCACAAGTCCAAGAAAAGCTTTCCAATCCTGTAGTTATGGATCTCAGTAGAGGAACAGCAAGAACGTGAACCCTGCTGCCACATGGCCAGACAGCAAAGCAGGGCCCCAGAAAAGTTAGGAAAGAAAAGAAATCATGGAAAAAGTCAGATCTCAGTAAGGACTGAAGGACACGTGGCTGCCGGCTGGGCTTCAGTGAGAACCCTACCGTGTGCAGGTCCAGTCTGTGTGCTGCGCTGGCTCTCCTACGTCTCTCTTCAATTCTAATCTTGCCATAATCAACCAGTGGCATTAATCCAGTGGCTTTAAGGCAGAAGTTGTAGATCTGCAGAGACACAAGGCCTCAGTCTCTTTTCTCTCTTTGCGGAGACAAATGACAGAGCTGACACTGAGTTAAAGGGCGAAAGGTCTACCTAGCTTGTGTCTCTGGAGGTCTTAGTCTACAACCAGCTGATTCTGAGGCAGGATGGAACATGGCAGAGGGCAAACTGCTCATGGGGGAAGAAGGCAGAAAAATGCCACAAGAGCGGGCAAGATAGACCTCTTTCTGTCCCTTATACCGGATCCGATCTAAAGGGATTAGGGCAGAGCCGATCCCATCCACGTGCTGCCCAGCACCCTTAGTCCCAGAATTGCACCACAAATCAATCACACACACTAGATAGGATTCAGCCACTTGCAGCAAAAACTGTGACTGAATGAGGCACTGAGGGGACATGTAGGCACAAGCCATGACCTGGGATTACAAAGTCCCTTCAGAAAAGCTCACAGCTACCTGGTCAATAACTGCCAGTGGATCGTAGCAAAGGCACATCAGTCCTTGTGCACTTTTGCATGGATCGCTTTGAGCCATTTTATGAACATTTAACTATGTTGTACTTGCAACTTCTTACATGGAATCCTGAATAATTTCTTGTCCTTTCACATCCATAAAGAAGCCCTTTTGAATAGCTCCTAAATGATTCATAATTTGGATTTTGATGCTGAGGTTTATAAAGCTCACTTCTCCCAAGACTAACTCATTCACTGAGTCCAAGCCAACTCTTGTCTCAATCTGGAAATACATCCTGAAAATTACCCACTTGGTCCTGCTGTATAAACTTGCGCTTTGTGACTGGGTCATGACTGGTACACAGATACACCTCAAAACCATCTCTTAAAAATAGTATCTTGTCTTGAGTGCAAACTACCAACCAACTCCCCCAAAGCACTCTCCAAGTATCTTCGCCTTATAACCTTGTAATTTTCTTCTCCGTTTTCCCTGGATGTTTTTTTTTTTTTTTTTTTTTTTCCTATTACTTTATTTTAATGACTCAGAGGCCATAAAAGATTTCCATATTGAAGACAGTTATAGTTTTCTTTTCTTATCTTTGCTGAACTTTTAAGAGAGCGGGAAATAAAATCCCAAACCCAGGGCTGATGCCTCCTGCCATTTATGAGCCCCCAACGTCCTGCAAAGCAACACAAGAGATGTGTCAAAAGCCAGTTTCGCTCAGTTACTATAGAACGCCCAAAGGCTTGATGTAGAAGCTAGCACAAAATCCCGTCTTCGGCACACTGGAGCAATCAGGCTGCAGCAGCACCTTCCAAGCCTCCTGGTGAGCTCAGCTCCCCGCTGGCTCCATCACAGCATCGGGTGGTAGAGGTCCCCACCAGCAAAATTCGCCTTGACCACCAGGCATAGACATGAGGTCTCAGGATTTCAGGAAGGGCCTGAAGGGAAGAGGGCAGGAGATCTTGCTCAAACTGAGATCAAGAAGACTTAGAAGTTACCAAGCATGGGGGTGCACTGCTGGAATCCCAGCACTGGGGCAACCGAGACAGGAGGACTGCCATCCAGCTTGGGCTGCATCGTAAATCCGAAGTCGGCCTGAACTACATAGCAAGACTACCTGAGAAAGCAACAGCGAGAAGACACTGAGAACTATGTTTTGCCTTCTGTTGACCAGAAAGTCCCCTGAAGTGAAACCAGCTTCCTGACTGAGCAGTAGTTTGTGGTCAGCCCAATGAAGGCTGCATCTGCTGGCTTTCATCCTCCCCGCCCCACCGCATGCTCCCCTCTCACCCTCTACGCTCTCTGCCGTGCTCACACTTATCCTCTTGCACCTTTGCCAGGGAGCTGTCTCAAGCTCCATTTTCTGGGGACACCACACGTGATGGTGCTCTTCGTGCACAGGATAGGTCAGTCTCCCCAGTCCATTTCATTCTAGTTCAGTTGGCTTGAGTTCTGGAACTTTCTCGCCTACGTTCTGATCTACTACCGCCCATTCACCATTTATGTCTCAGTGCCAATGAACTCCTCAGGGTAGCTTTTGCCTGCTTGGTCCACCTAATGAAGCATCTCCTTCTATCCAGTGCATTCTCTATCCCTTTTATCTTTATGATCCAATCTTAACCTGATATTATATCATTTATTTAATCATTGCTTACTATCTTTTTCTTTTGAGAAAGATTGCAAGATATTTTTTTTTTTTACTTTTCCCTGGCCAAAGACTTCTCACATCTTGACTACCCAGGTACTTGTAGCATATAGGAAGCTCTCTGTTTTTATCATATAGTGAGCAAAAACATCCTAATAATCAATGCATAGAATTTTGATTACAAAAATTAACTATAAAGATGTACGCTTGTCAGTGACTGCAAGCAAAACAACCAACCGGAGGCATTAAACACATTGTAGATGATCAAGAAGAGTTCATTGTAGATGAAGAGATGTTAAACTCACTGTAGATGAACACGAAGCGTATCTATGTAAAAAGGTATATATGTTTAATAAGTGAAGTAGTATATGTTTAAACAGGCATGTATGCTCCTTGTTCATTTACATGAGTTTATAAATATAATTACTTTTAAAATATGGCTAAGAAGTAATAAGTAACATGTCAAAGTAATAAGAGAATTCTATAAAAAGGTTCTAGATTCTTCCTGGAGGGATATCCAGTCTCCCTGACTCAGGTCTGCTCAGTGACCCACTGTGACTTTATTAGCTGTGATTCCCTGTGGCCACTGTGGTACTGAGGGAATACCTGTCTGTGAAAGCAGTCCAGAGCTAGAGTGAAAGTTTCCAGTAAAACTTAGGAAGCCTTATTATACACCAATTGCACTCGGCAGCATTCTTCAGACAGGGCCATAAATATTCTAGCAGGCAGGTCTCAGCCGTGTCATTATGCAAACTCTTGGTGACTGTGGCTGCAAGTGACATCACCACCAGCACCATCGTCATCAAAAGCAACAAGACACCAGGGTCCTAATGAAAGGGTATAATGATGTATTTTCAAGTGTAAGTGGTATTTTATTCTGAGTAAATTGCCTAACATGTATTTTTCCCCTAAATAAATTACCCTGAGAGCTCTGCCATTGCGTTCCCCAAGCAGAACATCTGGGATCACTCTGTCTGCCATTTCTCTCATCTTCTGTGTCTTTTCTGATTTTCCCTACCTCTCCCCTACCGATCTTAGAAAAGTATTGTGAACATAGATGGGTAAAATCTAGCTAGATAATGTCAAGAAGCTCTCTGGTTTCACATTTGCAACCAACAACTATAAATTGAAGGTCAGTTACACGAGTTATCTTAGAATATAAATGCTGTCTGTTCTAAAGTAATTTGCTACTTGCTAAAAGCATTCAATGTATAAAAGTATTCTTAGAGCCTTAGAGCATTAAATAAGATACATTGGCCTTAAAATCTAAATAAACATGTAAAGGTACATGAAGACTCTACTTAAAAGTATTTCTCCATATGATTTTGCAGGATGCAATAAATATGTAGATGTTCTAAACAAAGGACTATATTTATCAACTGGGACTTGAAAATTGGCCAGAGAGATTAGTACCAATGAGTGATGATTGCTCCTTGCTGTGTCATGGCCCAGAATATATGGGATTTCTTTAGTCCTTCCTAAATTAAATCGTTGGTGTGTCTTCCACTGGGAATCAGCACTGACACATATATTTCTTTTTGCTTCATTATGTATCTAGAATAAGTGAAGTAGTATAGCAGAATAATTCTAAAATAAATTTTAATTGTTTGATCTCTTTGGCAATTCCTTCACAAGTTACTTTTAAAACATTATTTTTCAAAATAAAATGTGTTCATAATCAAAGGGTATAATATAACTAAAAATAGGACAACATTTACCTAGGCAGTGACTAGAACTAATAACAACTTGATGGAACTGAAATATTCTGTTGAAATACATGTTGCTCTTGTCAAAAGGTGAATTTATACAAGATTGACCCAAACCATGAAAAACATAGAGATTTATTTCATTAAGAATAAGCGTAGATATACTGTAAGTTTAATATAATTAAAAGTGTAAGTGTGGCAAAATAAATCCCACTGCTCATTGAGGTTAGGTAAATGGCATTTCACATGGCAAGAATCTCTGCGAAGGTCTTTGGTATCTAGTGTGCAGTCTAGGTGATTTTTGTGCATTCAATATTATGATATCACAATAGTGGCATTCTGATACCTACACGTGACCAAATGTAATTTTTTCCACTGCTCTAAAACACCCCACTTTTCTGAGGTTACCATTCCCCATTATTTTCAAAAGAAGAGCTTGAAGCCTCGTTCTGCCAATGACGGAGCCCTCAACCCACCTGGAAGCTTATGTTTCTTCTAGCCACGGTTCACCACCATGCCTTGCTTGGTCTGAGGTAATTTTGAAGCCCTTCCTGCGTCCCTCCCTCCTTCCCTCCCTCCCTCCCTCCTTTCCCTGCTGCCTCTCTCCCTCCCTCTTTCCCTGCCTCCCCCTGTCCCTTTCTTTTCTTTATCTTTGACCTCTCTTTCATATTCTGTGGATCTAATCCCAGAATATTTTCTGCATACTTCTCAGATCATGTATGCACAAGAACGTGTGCATGGCAAGAACGGGACAAGATAGTCAGCCTTTGTGTACATTTTCAAGGGTGCTATGGGCTGCCACTGATCACTGGTCCCAGTCTTAGCTCCCCAGCTGTAGAGGCTAACTTTTCTGTGCCTCGGTGGACCTATAATGACATGGAGAGGTCACTGTCTAGCATAGAAAGGAGTGCAGCTGGCAGCATGGGAAGCTGGGAGCCACATTCAAGGTGAGGACACCCTTCTGCTTTGTGACCTCCTCATCACCCCCATGCGCCAAGGCGCCCGAGCAGTGCCAACCGCGTTACGAGTGACCTTGAGATACCACCCCTTCTAATCCCACCACTATTATTAGGGGAATTCAGCTTTCCTCAGGCATTCTTAGCACAGTTCTGCCCTGCGCAATGCCTAAGGTCAGTGTTTTCCTAATCATGGCTTGCACAAGTTGTGCTCCAAAGACAGCACTCTCCCTGAAATTGCTGTAACCCACCTTAAGCTAACAACCTATTTTCTACCACGACAACTACAGACATCTCTTTTGTCACACTGTTTATGTGATAAAAAATAGTTCAAATAAGAGATCAACCACCAAAGCCCACGTAGAACAAGCTCTATGTTCTGAAAGAAAAGACTACTTGTTTTCAGAACGGAGGCTCCATCTGTCTTCGCAGGTCACACAGCCACCAAAGCTAAACCATCCAAAAAAGTAATGTTTGCGACTGATCCAGAGGTCTGTTTATGCCGCCCTGTCTCACTCTGCCTCCCTCTCCCAAGCAGTGGTTAGAGACAGAAGAGCTTTCTCAGTGCTATTCGGTTTGAAATTGTGCTGACAATTTTGTTCCTAACCATGGTTAAAAACTGAACTTGCGTGTTTATTTCATCCCATTTATCTGGCCTGTATGGAGAACAAGTTCCAGACCTGAGATCTGGCAGAAGATTCTAAACCTTCACTGGGGAGTATTATTATTCAGAGACGTTAGCTTTGGACTCCACGGGACCTGTGGTTTGTCTTCTAATGAAGGTGTGTTCTCCACAAAACTCTGCACCACTGTGAAGTCATAGGGGACACGGTGATAGAATAAAGGTGGAAAACCTATGTGTTTAGATACACAGTTAAAGAAGTGTAGGTGACACCTAGCCATTGGTTTTGGTGACATGTTACTCTACAAGCATAATCCGTGTTATAATAATGCTGAACAAGCATTAACAGTAAAAATAAATAAAATAAGGAAGGAAAAATTATTGCCCCAAGGACCCCTTAACTCAAAGAGAAATTACAAAAGTCCATTCATATTTTCCATATGTTGTTCTGTTGTTGTTGTTCTCCTCCTCCTCCTCCTCCTCTTCTTCCTCCTCCTCCTCCTTCTTCTTCCTCTTCCTCTTCTTCCTCTTCCTCTTCCTCTTCCTCCTCTTCCTCTTCCTCTTCCTCTTCCTCTTCCTCTTCCTCTTCCTCTTCCTCTTCCTCTTCCTCTTCTTCTTCTTCTTCTCCTCTTCTTCTTCCTCTTCCTCTTCCTCTTCTTTTTTGAGACAGGGTCTCACTATGCAGTTCAGGCTGGCCTTCAGCTCACTTATTGCAGCCCAAGCTGGTCTCAAACTTGCACCAATCCTCATGGCTCAACGTCGCACGTGTTGGGATCACAAGCGTGCACCACCATGGCCCACCTCATATGTTTTCGAGTCATTTCCTGATTTTAATTTAGTATTCTGGGTCATTAAAATCACTAAATTAAGATCACTGAGAATGAACCTTTTTGTTGTTCTGACCTATGTAGTTGATTTCTGCGTACTTCTCAGATCATATACACATAAGAATGTGTGTGCATGTGTGCATGTGTGTGTGTGTGTGTGTGTGTGTGTGTGTGGTATGAACAGCACACCTTAAGCTAACAACCTGTTTTCTACCACAACACCTACAGACATCTGTTTTGTCATGACGCTTATGTGATAAAACTAGTTCAAATGTATATGGCAATAAGTTTGGGTATTTAACTTTTCTCAAATAATTGCCTAAAAAAAATCCTTCTGATGTATTTATTGTGCAAATATACCAAAGTGTGGAGAGGGGAACTTGGGTGCTTGACTCTTGTTCCAGTCTTGTTTCTCTCTGGGTCTAACTATTTTAACCACTGAGAAACTCACATAACCTGTCTGGTCTCTAAATTAGCTTGAATTGAAGAGGAATAAATGTCTGCTTAGTGACTATGTCGATGGTCATATAGCCAGGCTATTTCCCATCCTTATTTGTCTAGAGCCTCTTTCTCTCTCACTCTTTGTTATGGTTTATGTCTAGTTGTACCCCCAAAGCCTCATGCAATCATGGGGTGGGGACTTCTAGAGTTTGAGACTTGAATGATGATCCACTGGGATTTCGTGTTTTAGTACTTATGGGATTATGGTCTGAGTACTGCTGAGACTATGGATGTGGCCTGAGGTGGACAGGCTAAGGCAGAGAGCCTGATGTAATATAAAAAGAGAGACAGAGAGGCAGACTCGCATTGTTGCTCTCTGCTCTCCTGGTTAGTCAGTTATCTCTTTCACCATATGGTTATTATTCTGCTGCCATGAACTGCTCTCTCCCATGTGCCACTCAGCTTTGGTGCTGGTTGAACATGGACTGAAACCTCCAGCAACTGTGAGCTAAATAAACCTTTGCTTCCTTTATTTTGGGTGTCAGGTATTTGTCCCAGCAACGAGAGAAAAGTAACTAAGACACAATTTGGTACTAGGAGTAGGGTGGTTGCTGGGACTAACCTGACGATGTGGATTACAAGCTTTTGGGAATGGCTTATGGGAAGAGATAGGAAAGGTTCAGAGATGTTGGCTATAAGGGAAGCACTGGAAAAACATTGGCTGTTCTGTAGTGAGATTCTGGTCAGAGCTCAGACCAGAAGACTGGCTTGAAGCCTGGGTAAAAAAATTGCTTAAGAACAAAAATTTGAAAAATTTGGAGAGGTTCCTCTACTTGTGAAGAGCTGGAAAAGCTTCAGCTATTCTGTAGGGGAGATTCTAGTCAGAACTCAGACAAGAAGACTGACAGAAGGCCTGCCTGTAAAGAACAAGCTGAGGAGCTTTCTGCTGAGAAAAAAGGACAGCATTGGTCAATGGACTCCAGATGGTTTGTGCTATGGATTGGCTGAAAGTCTTTTGGAGGGCCGGGCATAGTGGTGCATGCCTGTAATCCCAGCACTTGAGAAGCTGAGGCAGGAGGACTGGTGTGAGTTCGAGACCAGCCTGGGCCACAAAAGTGAGCCCAAGGCCAGCTTGAACTGCATAGTGAGACCCTGTCTCAAAAAGACAAAAAACAAAACAAAACAAAACAAAAAAAAAACGAAAGTCTTTTGGAATTTTACTTGTGCCCAGAGACTTTGGCTAAGACTGAGACTAAGCATGGTAGACTGATTAATCTTTCAAGAGATATTTCAAAGCAGCGAACTATTTGGGCAGAGGCATGGTTGTTACTGGTGACTTTTAGCCAGATTTATGTTGCAAATGAAGATTAAAAGAGCCAAGCAGGATGATTTAAAATGTGAGTTTGGCCAGAAAGGAAGCACCAGGAGAGCTATGAATTGCAAAGATGGAGCTAGAAGGATCTCCATTGCTGGAAAGGAACCAGAGAATCAAAAGGATAGCCTGAGGGACTCACAGGAGGTGGCAACTCTCAGCCCTTTGTAGCCTCAGAATTGCAAAGGAGAGTGGTCTTGCCTTGAGAAGAAAGCCACATAGACCCAAGTATCAGAATGGTGGCAGTGGCCAAACCAGGTTCCAAAATGGCACCAGCATGAAGAATTTGTTTTTCTAGAATCAGGGTCAGAGTGCTCAGCGATCTAGGCCCTCGACCCCTTCAGCCAAGAGAGAAGGAAGCCTGGTTACTGCTCCAGCTGGCAGCAACCCTTGGCATCATCCATATAGGCCTATGCAAAATGTGGGAGTTCTGAGGTTAAGAAGGCTTCCACCTCAATTTCAGAAGAAGGCCTGGGAGGCCAGACAGTGTGCCCCTGAGAGGGCAGTGTGTGAAGCAGAAAGTGAAAAGCCTATTCATTGGAAAACCCAGAAGTTTGGAAAAGCCAGAAATGTGGGCCGTCTAAGGGAAATTGCAAAGAGGGAGAAAATCTGGCCTAAGAGAGAAGGCATAGAAACTACCACCAGGAGTATTGTAAGAGCAGAGCCATGTAAGGCTTTTGGAGCTCACAACTCAGTGCAGATTGTTTCAGGTGTTACAGTTGGAACTATGGAATTTAATTCTTACCCTGCTGGATTTTGGACATGTGTTGGTCTCAATGTTTTGTATTACCCTGTTGTTCGCAACATTTGGAATGCTAATGTTTATCTTGTGCCTTTGAATGGTGGACATGTTTAACTTTTCTTTTATACAGGAGCTCACAGTTGAGAGTTTGCCTTGGATCTTGGAGGAGACTTGGGATTTGGGACTTTTCAGCAATGCTGAAACTGTTGGGACTTTGGCAACTCTTCCAGATGGACAAAAATGTCTTTTGTACAAAGGGATGTGTATGAGACTTTGGGGGTCCAGGGGCAGAATGTTATGGTTTATGTCTAGCTGTTTCCCAAAAGCTTTATGCAATCATGGAGCAAGAGACTTCTAAAGTTTGAGACTGGAATGATGACCCGCTGCATTACGTGGCTTGGTACTGATGCGATTATGGTCTGAGTACTGCTGAGACTATGGGTGTGGTCTGAGGCAGATACGCTAAGGCAGAGAGCCTGATGTAATTTAAACAGAGAGACAGACTGGCGTTGCTGCTCTCTGCTCTCCTGATTGGTCAGTTGCCTTTGTCACCATATTGTTGCTATTCTGCTGCCATGAACTGCTCTCTACCATGTGCCACTCTGCCTTGGTGCTGGCTGAACATGGACTGAAACCTCCAGCAACTGTGAGCTAAGTGAACCTTTCTTTCCTTCATTTTGGGTGTCAGGTATTTGTCCCAGCAATGACAGAAAAGTAACTAAGACACTCTGCCAGGCCTCCACAGCTTTGGCTCTTGCACTTCTCTCTGCAATGTTCTTCAGGCTGTGCTTTTCCAAGGTCTGATTTATTCCCATTGCCCTGAAGGCTTAGGTCACCATGTTACTCTTTGTAGTATTTTTATCATAACTGGAAAAGTAAAATTCCCTTCACCGATAAACAAGGTTAATAGAAATGTTGTACTGACAAAAGGTTATTAGAATGTTCTGCTTGAAATGCAATTAGGAAAATTAGGCAAGACAATGAAATTTTTGGAAACATACAATAATTAAATAATTAGAAATATATGTGCCTCTCTTTAACAAATAAAACTTTTTACATAACATGCATTATTTTCTTCTACTGCTATGCTTAAAAGAACTGTATAAAATATTATTGGCTTTGTTCCATATATTACAATATTACAGAGCTATGAATAAGTAACCATGTCACATAAGAATGCACTGAGTTTATTAAAAATTTTACCCTAGCTTCTCCCACTAGTTTCTCATCAGCTGAAGCAGAGATGCAAAGTCTGGAGCGGCGCATGCTCATACGGTATTAAGTGATTCAAAAATCTCTTGAGTAAAAATGGTCTGCAGCAGCGATTTTCCACATCATTCCTGTTTATTTTCTAAATAAAACCTTACAAGGAAAAACACTGCAGAATGAAATGTCATGTGTTTCTGAAGCAGCTGCTGGTGGGGAACAGCCAGGACCCACAGGAGTGTGAGGACGCAGATTGCAAGTGTCACTTTCCAGTCAGAAATGTCAGAGCGGCTTCAAAGCAGCCATCAAGAGGTGATGCAGTGCCTTGAACACAAGATGTGGACAGAAGCAACCAAGCAGAAATCTCCGTGCTTGGCCTCTGAAGACAGGAAGCTCTTCTGGTGAGCTTGTGCTTGCTGCTGGGACATTTGTCCTGAGCTCTGCAGTAGCCGAGGCCAAGGTCATATCTGGACACCACACCCGCTGTAAAGTTTTAGGGGTGGGTTGAGCTATGTTGGCAGAGGCCAGTTCGGGGTTATCTGGTGGGGGGAACATGAGTGACACACACAGAAAAGGGGAACCCTGGGAACACGGAAAGCTCTAGATCGACATACAAATCTCCTGCCCAGTCTGTGGCTGACAATAGCTCGGAAGACTGTAAAAAGAGCAGTAGGAGCACTGGGACTGGTGAGTGAAGTCTACTGCATGAGAGGTTTGTACTAAAACTAAAGAAGTCTCAAGCTTCATTAAGCTCTGAGTTTCAGAGCACGAAGCTTGTCTGAAGAGCAGCCAGCCAGGCCCACATGCTCTCCTTTCCTTCCTCTGTCCCCTGACTTGTCTCACACACCCTTACCTGCTGTCACTGGTGTGGCAGGCTGTGCTGGCCCCTGCCCCTTGGGCATGTGAGTGTTACTAGCTACCTGTTCAACAGCAGTTGCCTCCTGCCCTGAGGCTTCACCAGCAACAATAATCAGAACTCATCTGTCGGGTGAACAGCTCCTCCTATGCCAGGTTTCTGTGAACCCTGGGGACTGAGGTCACCCGCAGGCGTGTTCCTGAAAGAGGGTCACTGCTGAGCCTCCCTCTGCACCCAGAGCATGCACGGGTTTCCAGCCTGTTCCCCTGGCCAGGAACCAGAGTGACTGCTGCCTTTCCATGAGTTGAGGTAATTTCTTTCCTAACCGAATCTGGATCTCAGGCTGAGGGCAGGGGAGCTACTCTGCCAGCTGGGATCTCAGCCCTTGGATCGTGGCCATGCTCTGTGCCACACATTCCTGTGTGACAGGCAGCTCCTCCTTAACCCGGTTCCCTCTGAGAGTTTATTGTTCTTCACACTAAGCTGTTCCTATTCGCGTTGCCATGTGCCTTTCCATCTCCTGCTCAGACTCAGCCTTGCTCAAGATTAAGTGGCATGTGACTATGAAGACGCAGACCCCCTGCTGTCCGTCTAGGAGAAACTAGGCTTTTTACCTGAACCCTTTAGTAGGGCCCGGCCTTCGGCAAACGCTTCCAGAGCTCCAGTCTTCCACTGACACGCAGCCTGTCAGTTCTCCTCACAGAAAGAGAAGCCACAAGGCTCAGAAAAATATATCCTCACTCAGTTTTTCTTACACAACCATTTTGATTTAATTTTAGTTGAAGTATTATGTATTGAGCTTAAAAATCTATATATGCATGTGGAAAATAAATTTTAGGTGAAGCATTACAGGAAGCTTTAAGTGCCATGGGAGTGCTGGTAGGAGAGGGTCCTCCACATGCTCCCAGCAGGAGGAGCAGAGGGACAGGCCAGGTCCTTGCTTCCTGTCCTTCACCTACGTCCTTCCCCGGAACCTCCACACTTGTTGCAAGTACCTCAGACTCAAGGCCTGGTGCTCTGTGGCTCAGCTCAAAACTTGTCCTCTCCAGTTTTGGTTCTAAGAACATGCAAGGTCTGGAGAGTAGTTCACGGGCCGAGCACTGGCTTGGTGCACAGCAGGCCCTGGGGTCAGTCCCCAGCTGGGAAGAATGACAGAAAATGTGCCAAGCACCCCACAGAAAGATTACTTTGTTTCCAGCCAAGCTGATGAAGCCCAAATCAAAATAGGAATGCCATAGTCTTTCTAGAGCATGACGCTGTCATTAAGCTACTTACCTTTGGCTGTTAACAGTTCTTGCATGAGACCCTGGGCATCATCTGTGAACAATTTCTGAAGGAAATATATTATTATTATTATTATTATTATTATTATTATTATTATTATTATTATTATTATTGGTGGGACCAGGGTTCAAACTCATGACCTTGCACTTGCCAGGCAGGCACTTGTGCCACGGAGCTATCTCCCTGGCCCCGAAATATATTATTTTAAACTTGTATGTATCATTGAGCTTTACTGAGGGGTGATCGACAAAACAAATGGCCTTTCAAGAAGTATAAGACTAACTTGCCAATGCGTGGAGGTTGTACAGTGATGATCACAGTGGCATGAATCTTAAATATTTATCATCTCACATAGTTCCCTTCAGGGGAAAAATATGTCAAGTATACTCTCTGATCAAATTTCAAATGTGGGAGACATTATTCATGCAGGCACCCTCTTCAGAACATTACTTCAGCAATGTTCGAACCCTTTGACTAACATAGCTTCATTTTTCCTACCCAAGCCCTAACCCTGGAAACTACCCTTCTCTCTGACCTATAAACCCAATATCTACATTAAAATGAAACAACTGGCATGTATTTTTGAAGTAACAAGTTCAAATCAGCATATAACTAGCATTTGAACCAGCAATCCTACTTCAGCAACAGCAACAAGAAATCCACTTCTTAACCTCTTCTTTCGTTTTCCTAGCAGACTGCACTTACTTTCTGTTTAAAAGTAGTGTTTAGCATTCATAAAAAAATTTGAATAATTAAACCTTACAGGTTTTAAATAAATTCAGAAACCTGTTTCCCCTTAGCTTTTATTGGAAAATCTTTTACATCAAAAGAAAATGGAAGGCATTTACATGACCGACAGACCCAAACATGGCAAAAGAGGTGTTGATCTGAAGGGCTGCTTCCCTGCGTGTGACGGGAGACACCGCTATCGCACTCTGTTCAGCTGCCCAAGAATTCCACCTCCTTACCAGGCTCCCCAAAACTCAGATTTCTCTGTGAAAGTGCAACACATTTTGTTGTGGCCTTTAGTGTGATAAAAGCCAGCTAGAAAAGGAAGATTTTATTGTTGTCCTTTTGAGACAGAGCCTCACTGTGAAGTCCAGTCTGACTATGAGCTCACTTTGTAACCTAGGCTGGTCTTGAACCTGCAAACGTCCTTGCTGCCCCTGCTTCCTGAATGCTGGGATTGCACATGTGTGCTACCACTGGTGAAAAAGAGGAATTCAACAGATGGTAGTGGTGAAACAAGTAGGCTGTGGCCAAAGAGATCTCTGTCTCCAGCTTTGCCTCCCATTATACTACTGAATGTTAATTTTCTACGAGAAACAACAACTCTTGAAGTAGTAGTATAAGAAAAGATAGTCTTTGAAAGGCCTGCCATTCTAACATGAAGGGATGCCAGGGTTACTAACAGAGGCGCTTTTCCTGGATTCTAGGCACCCATACCTCACTGCGAGCTCTCACGGGCGGCCACTTCCGCATTTAAAGGTCAGATTGTTCTGCACATTCCTTCTTCTACAAGGGACGTAGGGATAAAAGATAGAAATGGAGATGACAATGGGGAGCGAGGCATTCTGGGAAGACGAAGCAGGTGGGGAAGTCTGAACGGGGATGCGCCGGTGGGGATGGGTAATCACTTAGGTCACGTGCACGTCCGTCTGCGCCCGAAGGCGCCTCGCCAGCCTTCGTGATTCACGTGCTAGTGCAAGACGGAAGAGCTGCTGGAAACAAGTATTGTTTACAGTCACATACATTGTGCTCTGCCTTGCAAATGCAACAAACGGAATGTTCCAGAACACAGATTTCCTTCTTCCTATAACATATTTGATTGATTGATCGGTTGATTGATTGATTGATCTTGTATTTAGGATATGATCTACAGGGTCTATCGGGTCTCGCTACGTGGATTGAACTCATAGTGATCCTCCTGTTTGCAGCCTCTCAAGAGCTGGGATTATAGGTGCACGCCACCACACCCAGTCTCAGCGGGCCCCAGGGACGGGGCCAGCACCACAGGCAGGGGATCTAACCCCGGCTGCCTAAGTAGGCACTCTAGTCAGCTGAGCTCTCTGGTCTGCCTTATACTGACTTACTCTGCCCCTGGACAGGACTTGATCCTCACTCACCTAGGGTGCAGCCAACTGACTGCATTGCAGATGCCCACTGTTCCAGGACTCAGCTTTGCAGGGAGATTCATCACCGCACGCAAAGACCACCCAGAGGGCACAGTCAGCTGCATGGTTTTCTACGTTACGCTCTCCTCCACCTTTCTGGACATCTCAACTTCCTGTCTGAGCCCGGAGAGCACACAACAAGGCCAGAGACCCCGTAGGGTGCTTCCTGAGGAAGCAGAGCTGCTAACGGACGGGAAGACAAAAGACGCAGAGATTTTACCAGGGAAGCTGGGTGTTCAGGATCCGGCGAGTGCTGCAGGTGCAGGCCCGGTGCGAATCTGCTGGGGTCTCCAGGGAACAGGAAGAGTGTGGGCCGCTCTTCCATTTCTTACTGATGAGATTAAACAGCTTGATCTTTGGCCTTCAGACCCATGTTGCTAAAGAAGAAATGAGTCGGGGGCAATTGGTCGGCTGCCCTGGAAGCTAAGCCAATGACTGATTAACTCCAAATATGTCAGCAGCTGACAGGTGGTCGCAGTTTCAGCCATCTCTAACCTAAGCTAGAACAGACTGGGGCAGTGGGTGGAAATTGCTCAAGAATCCCTGGGGACATGCAGTCACCACTGCATGAACACTCTTGGCCTGTTGTTCATTTCTGAAGTTGTAATTTAAAAGAATTTGGTCATGGGGCTGGGGATTTCGCTGAGTGGTAGGGTGCTTACCTAGTGCGCTGGAAGCCCTGAGTTTGGTCCTTGGCACCAAAAACGAACAGATAAATAAATAAGAAGTGCCCCTCCCCTCCAGTTCCACCACGCCTAGCCTTCAGTACACGGATGATTTATGTAAAGATCTGAGCTTTCTATTTTATCAGGAACATCACCTAGCATTCAAGAACAAACACAAGCAAGAGGCTTGAAGTGCAACTTCAGTGTAAGTTATTTTATGTCAATGAAATCAAGTAGCCCGGAATGGGACTGTGACGGGTTGGTTCCAAGCGGTCACTAAAAGGGCTTCACTAGCACCAGTAGGCCCTCTGCGCCTAGCTGTCCCTTAGCTAGCACTGCCTCTTTCTGTACAGGTCATGTGCGTGCTCTGTTCAAAGCCGCTGGGGCACCCCACTCGGGGGGTGAGCAGAGCCCTCCTCTCCATGCCTGCACTGCCCGCACTCCGCCACCTCCTCGGCCTGCTTCCTTTTCCTCCTGCCCGGATCCCACACCCCTACACTCCATCCCTACCGTGCTTCCAAAGCACCTCCCGCTTCACCCTGGCTTCCAAGAAAGGTCCCCTTCAGGGTCAGTTTGCTTCGACACCTGGGGCCCTGTCCCCCTGCAGTTCTTCCTGGCTCCTTGCTCACTGTCACATACCCTCAGGCCATGGCGGGCCATTGTCTTTCTGCCCTCACTGAAACCTTGGACAAGGTGGCCCAAGGGAATTTAGGGCTAAGGAGTGTGTAACGGTATTTTTTGCAAAAGTGGACAAATTAATTACAGGCAAATTAGTTCTAGAACATTGTTACAGAAGTATCACACTTGAGTAAGTGGCCTGAGGCATGACATTTACAAGGCCTTGATTTCAGATAAATTTAGAACAAACCAGCCAGCCTCATGCTCCTTCCCCTCATTCAGCTGTCTTGTGACCCTTACGTATGGGCAGCATTGAGAAATAGAGGTACAGCATCTTTGCGGAGAGTAATTCCCACCAAGGCAAAGCCAACAACATGCCTTTCTGCCGCGTCCTCAGCAGAAGGAATAAAATCAGAGTAAAGGAAAGGAGAGCGGGGTGACCGCACAGAAAAACGCCAGCCCGCGTCACTAGAGAACTAAGATGGCGTCGAAAGGGAGAACGGGTTTTCTAAACCTTAAGGAAAACTAAAGACTTTGTCACTAAGAGGAGAGGACAGGTGGGAAAGATCAGCAACAGACAGGCGCGTGGTGTCACCTGGCGATCTGGAAGACTGCGTGTGTATGTGTGTGTACATGTCCTGAGATAAAATATAAAATCATTTTCATAAAATAGCCTGAAGGGAAAAGGCACAGTCTTTGGAGGCACGGAGGCTACTTTGCAGCCTGGAGATCAATCAGATCTCCAGGATTATGTGGCTGACGGGGGACAGATGCACAAAGTTCTTCGAAGTAAAAATTATGAGAAGGTATTCCTTGAGAGAGAGAGAGAGAGAGAGAGAGAGAGAGAGAGAGAGAGAGAGAGACCCACTTGTCCCGAAGCCTACTAGCAGGTGTACTTCTCTCTGTAAAACTCACAGAAGGAAAACGCTCGGCATCTTGGCGGCCTTTGTCCTCTCTGCAGTCCTGAACCTGCAGAGACACACGTGCTGGTAGCCTTGCTGCCCCTCCCCCCAGGAATGCAAATGATTTTAAGGATGAAATAAGGATTTTGTGTTTCACAAGCACCTGGCACACAGAATGACTTTGATCCCCTTGTAATTATAAATTCTCTCACATCTTGATAGCTAGAAACGCAACTAGACAGCCTGGAGTGTGGTCCTCCTGTCCTAGCAAATGTAAAGTGCATTTGTCAGAGCGACCACGAGTGCACTGTTGCAGCAATGGGCTCGGTACACAGAGACCTTTCGTGAGGAGCCTATCTGCTGTGAAAGTGACAGCAGTGTTCTGCAGTTGAGTGGCCTGTGGCGTGAAAGCTCACTGTCCCCTAAGGACCCTGGGTTAAAGGTCTGTTCCCCTTAGGGGTCCGTAGGAGGGGTTGTGCACAGAGGCCTTTGTGTCCTAGGTCTGTGTCCTCAGAAGGGGCACAGGGCCCAGTCTCTCCTGTGTGCCTCTGCTTGCCGGCTTGGGAAGTGACCAGCCCCTCAGCACCCAGGCTCCCCACTACGGGGCCCCAGAGACCCAAGCCTGGTCTTAGGCCAGAGCCCCCAGCACTGTAACTGATACTAATTTTTTTTTTTTCAGTCACAGTAATTGACCTTGGGACCCTGCACTTGTGAGGCAGATCCTTATGCCACTGACTGTGTTTCTGACCCTTGAAATTCACTTTTTCTCTTTATAACTGAATTTTCTCATGTAGTTCATTATCATTAATACAATGGTTTTCAGAAATGTAAACATACATCGTGGGTATATTTGGGGCTTTCTACAGGCAGGTAGGTGGAACTCATCACATTCACTGCTCTGCAATGGCAGACCACGTCTGCAGTGAGTTGCTGTGTGTCACGGCACACCCGCGCCACCCAGTCACCCACCTGCTGTCCCTGGGCACTTGGTGTTGATCTACGCATAGATGCGCTACCATGTAACGAGGTGCAGTTGGGAGCTGCTCCTCCGTTTCTTAAAGCGGAGTCAGGACTGAATTTATATTTTGATAAATAATTGTAGGCAGAACATCAGTGTCCTTCCATCACTCGCCTTCCACACCTTAAGGGAGGCTCTCTGCTGATTACAGGGGGAACTGAGAAAAATTCAGCTAGGCCACTCTTCCCCAAGCTGTGCCGTACGTGTGACAGCCCAGCCAAAAAAGGGTGCTGGTGGACAGCCTGTGAGCCGTGTGTCCTAGACCCGTGTCAGCTTTTCGAATCTTCCCCAAGACAACGGAAATTGGGAACATGTGCCCAACCCTCTGTCTTGGTGCTGGAAGATTTGCCGTCCTGCATTGGTATAAGACCGACCACGAACACAAAATCTACTGTATCCCACATTTCCTGTAATAAATTGAACAGCCAGAATGGCATGTTTCCTCGCTTTTGGTAAAATCAGTTTACTTTGTAATACACTAAGATGTAAGAAGCACAGACTGTGGCTTCCCTCTGCCTGGATTCGCACAATTCCAGCTCCTTGTCACTCTGCTCTTGGGCAAGGAGCACAGCATTCCTTGTCTTGGCATAGTGCTCTGTGATGCAGGTTGGTGACATCTGCAAGACGTGGGAGCTTTTAAATGCAGAACATAGTACCATGCTCTCAATAGCTAGTACATTAAAGAGCATCTTTTATAAGAAGTTTTTTAAGACAACAAAATTATGTCATGAGCAATAGAATTTTGACTTCAGGTTTATAGAAATACTCAAATGCTACTGTGGACACTGTGCTTGCTTTGCTAAAAATATGATTGAAACCTGCTTTTTGAAAATGATGAACTGCTTCACACATAATATGGAATGGTTCTCAAAGGATTAAAATGATTCGGCATGCGTCCTCCGGCCCCATTTGCACGAGCGCCAGGTTCTGCTGCCCTACCAGTTTGTTGCAGCCAGATGCGTTGATGGACACAGTGCCATATTATTAAGGCTGAGCACCCCACGTGAGACTTCACAAGCAGTGAGCTTTTTGACTGACAGAGATTTTCACACAAGGAAAGAGAAGACTCCTGGCCCCGCCTAATTTTGCACTTTTCAGAAGAGGTGAAGTCACATAGAAAAATGTGATGGTTCCCCTGCCATCAGGAAGGCTGTGACAGTAAGCACAATTTCCACATCAGTCCTGGATTTTGCCAGATTCTAAAATGCCCAACACATGTATTAATGGGATTATAAAGTTGTAGAAATTTAGAGTCCTATTAGTGAAAGTGACATGACTGTAGAAATCTTAACAAATTCTACAAGCTTCACTGTTGTTGGGGCCCTTTTCAAATTTTATGTACTGTGTCCTACTTTTTTGGTATTTAACACCTGCAGAAGAAGTATCAGGAGGCTGAGAGGCCAACTGATGGCTGTGTGGGCGCGAACCCAGATGCACCAACAGTTTTGTGTAAAAGCTGCATCCGTGCCTGTGAGTGCATTTGCTAAGCTCATGTAAACTTCCTCTGATGATCTGCAGCACTCTGTCAAAAGCTACTTCTGCTGCTTATGTAGCACTAGCACCCACAGGATCATCAAGATAGCAGTTCAGGTTGGCCACCTGACCTTCTGGCCTCTCACCTTCACCTACACATTGCATTCCCCTAGTAGGGGACACTGGCAATATACGAGTTCATTAAATCACTCGGACACATGCAGACTAACTACATTCTAAAGACAACATGAAAGCCATTCGTTGGTTCCATAATGGAAGCCACTACTTCATTCTCTAAAACTGGCAGTATGTGATTTCAAGCCATATGTTATACTTTGCTACCATTCCCCACTGAACTATTATATATTAATCCTTAACGCTTGAATTTCTTACTTTGGAATTGTAGTAAACAATTTTCCCCAGATAGATTTGCATAACACTTTATTTTGTTTTCATTATCATCATCTTTGGAATTTTGAGTTATGACTCAGATCACATTTTGACCACTTCTTTCCTGGAAATCATTTGCACATGGCTGAAAGGGAACATAATTGGTTTTACAAAAACCCTTGTGGCACTCGACTTGTCATCCCATCTGTAACTGTTTTTGAAAAAAAAATAATTTTTTTTTTATTAGTAAGACAGCTTGTGGTGCATAGATGAACTACTGGAGCAGAATCTCCCCTTTGTAAACTTAAATTTCAATCTTTTCCCAAGGTGTCAAATTTTTATTTGAGCATCCACATTCTTAGCGTACACATATAAATTTTTAAGGCGTTGAGTTTTCTACCTTACTTTTTCATAAAATTGAAATCAGGGTTTTCATAGTTCTGCAAGCATGTTAGTAGAGGTGACACTAATCCCACAGAAGTAAAATAATCGGATTATTTGCACCAAATCAAACAACTAAAAGACACCATTTTAGTAGCCCTAAGCTTGAAAGGCATTTACTGTGTACACCCCATGTGGCTCTGTTACTCCGCATTGCTCAGACAAAATTCCAAAAACCCAAAGTTAAAGAGGAAAGATTTATTTCAGTTTACAGTTTGTAGAGGTTGTGGTCCATGATCAAATGGCTCCAAAGCAGACTAGCGTGGCAGAGGAGAAGCAGCCCATGGCAGGGCCACCACAAGTCAGGGAGAGCCGGTGTAGTAAGCGGCAGCATCAGCAAACAGCAGCAGCAGCAGCAAGGTGCTTCTGTCCTTTGCCTTCGTGTCCACTCAGGCCACCAGCCTGTGGGTCAGTACCACCCACACCCAGGGCTGGGGTTCCATTTTTCACATCCTTAATCACAGCATCTCCTCTCTAACCCACACTTAAACATCCTAATCCAGCCACACATCTTGTAAACTGACCTACGACTACGGGAGGATTTGGGGAGACATCTACCTAAAAACCTTAATATTATGGTATAGAATTATAGGGAACCCCAACAGCTTGGTCTTTGAAACCTTGGAAATGGCTTACTTTTTGAGTCTTTGAAATGTACAACTGAATACAGTTGAATAATGAGTCACTGGTTTAAAAGTAGACATTAAGCTTAGGCTACAATAAATCTTTTACTCACTCCTAAGCAGGGTATGGTGGCACACCTGTGTAATGGCAGGGCTCAGGAGGCTGGGACAATACAGTCAGTGTGAATTCAAGGTCAGCCTGGGCTATCTCGTAAGCCTCTGTCTCAAAATTCAAGCCAAACCAAACTAAATTAACAAAGAACATCAGCTGAGTGGAACAAAGTAGAAGAAAGTGAGAAAGTAGTCAGATAGGGACTGGAGTCGATGCAAATACCGTGTAGGGAGTTGGTCAGATAGTGTCCTAAGGGGAGCGAAGAAACAGTGCTAGCAGAGCAAAATGAGAAGAGAGGCTCAGCCGTGGGCTGAGCGCATTATGTTGTGCCGGACACTGCCCGGCGTGCAGAGCCTGGCGACTGTGCAGTGGGCTGCTCTCTGCACTGCCGTGTTTTCCACTTGCTGCTCATTCATGCCAGCCCCTCCCAGCTCACTCTCCTCCCTGCCATGCCTCCTCCACATAGCAAGTCAAAAAGGTCTCCTCTGTAAGGCCCTCTGGCCTCACCCAGAGAATCTGGGAATTCATTCCATTAAACTAAATTAGAAACACAGCTCTAACCCCTAGATGTCTTAGCCGTACATTGCAGTCACCTAGGGAATTTTAAAATTCCTCTCCACAGGAGAGATCTGAAAAATATTTCAGTGGGTATGAGTGAGGACGAGGAGGAGGAGGAGGAAGAGGAGGAGGAGGTGGGAGAGAGGGAGGGCCAGGTCCTACCTCTAATATCAAGGGTTGCAAGGTAGAGAAGTTAGAGCGCCACTGCTGTGTTTGTGTATCTGCAGCACGTGAGCCATCCTCCAAACATGGCTGCCGCCCTGCCGCTTGGGAACCCACAGATTTGCACAAAAGAGCCCTTGTCTTCCTGGTAGTGGCTGGAGAACAGAGCTGTGTATTGCTTAAGAACAGATTTTGCCATTGGACAAATAGCTGGGATTCCAATTCCCTGACTTACTAGGGTGTGTGTTTAGGCAAATAATTTAATCTCTCTAAGCTTCAACATTTTTGTAAATTTATTGAGATTAGTTGATGAGGCGTAATATAAATAAACATTAAGAAGGTTATGGAAGAGTTGACCTGAATAGCCACTATATTCTTCTTCTTCTTCTTCTTCTTCTTCTTCTTCTTCTTCTTCTTCTTCTTCTTCTTCTTCTTCTTCTTCTTCTTCTTCTTCTCTTTCTGCATCTTCTCCTTCATTATTATTATTAAGATGATGATAATTATTATTATTACTATTATTATTATTATTCCTTGAGGTAAGAGCCATCTTGAATACTTACTGTATTTCATTATTTTCAGAAGAACCTTATAAAATACATACTATAAATAGAAGGGAAGAGGACTTATAGGGAAGGTAGAGGAATAGGGAGAAAAGAATCACATTGTATCATGTACAGGTACATATTCCCTATAATGAATGTGATCACTATATGTACTTGAAAATAAAATGATTTTTCAATTAAAAAAATTTTTTCTTTGAAACATAAATAAATGACAAATATTACTAGATCTAATTTTCTTGTGAAAAAATCTGGCACAGAGGAGCCAAGTAGTTTGCCCCACACAGTGTGGAAGATCAGATATCAAAACGTGAGGCAACGCTATGATTTTAAACCAGCAATTCCAGCTTCTGACCTTGTGCTTAAGATCGACAGATGTCCCTGGAGAAGAACGGAAGTAAGCTACTTTAACATCCTGTTTTATTTCCTTGTAGGTAGTGAGTGCTACATGAGTATTGGAAGGACAACTTTATAAATTTAGGAGGAAAGAATTTTTATGCCAAGGAATTCAAAGGAGGCTGCTGGAAGGAAGTGAAATGCGAGCTCCAGTACTAAGCTCCTGTGAATGTCATGCTCACGCTCATCAATCAGCACGCGTGTGCACACACACACACACACACACACACACACACACACACCCCACATACACACCTACACACTCAAGCCACTTTAGCTAATCCACATGCAGCAGCCTCACAGGATGTGAAGTGTATTAGGTGAGATGTGCTATTTCTTGGAAACATATAAAAAGCAAGGAGCAAATAAAGATGCAGGCAGCTGTGTGGGGGATTGTTAAGCCCGCTGAATAACTGTTATTAAGGAGCACAGGGTGTGCTCTGGGCTGGAGGACTCTAATCTTGGAAGGAAGCGCGCAGAAGGTGGGCTAATCCGCAGGGAGCACGCCCTGTCATCTGCACTGGGATTTCCATGAGTCCAGAGCAGAGGATTATTCACTGCTATTCAAACTCATGTAGCTTTGTTCTTTTAAAATCAGAAAGGAGGCAAGGATGTCCCCCAGCTACTACGACTGCTCATACACACTCGGAGACAGCGGAAAAAGAGAAAGAAAAGAAAAAAAAGAGAGAGAGAGATGATTAGAGACAGAATTTCTATTTTTATTCTTCATAGGTCATCTAGAAAACTCAAAACAATCATCTTTAAATCCTTTAGAACGAATAAGGTAGTTCAGTATGTTGGCAAAAGTAAAATAAGTATAATAAATAGCTAGCAGTAAACAATAAGGGTGATAATTAGGAAATTACTGATTTTAGTAGCATGTAAATATCCAGAATGTCTTGAAATAACTTTAGTATGAAATAGAGAGAATACATGGGAGCCTATGAATTAGCTAAATAGAGGAAGCGACACTTGGACAGATTGACGGGGAAGGTAGACCTCAGTTCACCAGATAGAAGATTGATTCTGTAAAGCAATTGATTTTCTTGGTGATGTAGATGGAATGCACCCTAAATCACTACCTAAATGGATTGTTTTTAAAAGCAATTTGACAAAGTAGTTTTCAATACTTTACATAGAGTAAATGAAAACTCAGAGGTTATTTTCAGCTATAACAGTTCATCGTGCAATCACAATAATTAAAACACTAAAGGATTAGGATAAAAACACTATAGAGATTAATAGATGATTATGACCACCCTACAATAAACCTCACAACACACAGTCACATAATAGACAAACGGATGTCTCAGAATTGGATAACTAGGGCTTTTATTTTTCCACACTTAGTAAAAAACTATGTACATCAATTATAGCATATGTATGTGAATAATTAAATTTAAACTGGAAGCAGAAAATAGTAAGAAAGCTTAAGTAGATGCTGAGCTGACGACAGGAAAGTGTCGAGTCTGGATGCGTTTGGTCGCTGGGCGAAGCTCCGTATGGGGCCGCTGAGGGAAGTGCGAATCCCACACACAGCCTTCTCGGAGGTCTGTACGGCACCACACAGGGCTCAGAGCACGAGCTTGGGCTCAACGGGGGCAGGACAGAGAAGCGGTCCGTCACCTGTCAGGGTCCTCAGGCAGCCTTCCAGAGGGCGCGTGTCTCTCAGTTCTTGCTAGCGGTCCCTGAATTCAGCCAGGGATAATAGAACACTATCCAGAAAACGTCCCAGGCAGGAACGTTCTCTTGAACGTCTCCCATGAAGCTTCTTTAAAGGACCATATCCAACCAAATAATCCAAATAGGGTAGGAGAAAATTAGGTGAAATGTGGATGATGGGGAGAGAGGAACGCTTGGGCCAAATAGGCTGGGGGACTACGCCTCGGTGAGAAACTTGTGGTTCCCTGGGGCCAGGGGGACTCCCCCTGGGGAGGCAATGGCTGTGGGTTAGGTCCCTTCCCAGGTAAGGAGACAAAGAAACCTATAGGAGGTAGAGCTTACCTGATGTGAGCAGACTTCAGACAGCCCCCAGAAGAGAGGAGTGGGGTCCCTCTGTCCCCAGGAAAATGAGTTGTTAGAAAGGAAGAAAAGAGAGAAAAAGTGGAGGGAGGGAGGGAGGGAGAGAGGGAGGAGAAATAAGGGAAAAAGCAGAAGGGAGGGGAGGGGAGCAGAGCACACACGCCCCCACGCTGCCCGCCTTACCACAGAGTGCTTCTGCGCTGAGACCGTGGCGATCCCACCGGCTTTGACGTGACGCAACGTGACGCTCAGACAGAGCAGGTGAAACTGCCCATCTTCAACTTCCATGCTCCAAAACTTGAACTAAATGAACCTTTTTTCTTCATAAACCACTTAGAGTCTTGTGATTTTTCGGTAGCAATGGAAGCTAAACTAACATGCTCGTTAGTCCTCCTCTTCGCTGTGGACTCCCAGGGCCTTTTCTCCGCAGTATATCATGATCCATGAGAACAGCCGCTGGGTTGTCCTGCACCTTCGCTCCCCAGAGTTTATCCAGTACCTAGCACACTGTAGCGCCCCAAGAGCAGACACTGACTAGAGGGGAAGCCAGTGAGAGAAGTCAGTCGGCCTCTTCAGTTTGGCACAGCTTCGCCTTAGCACTCCGCGCTAGATCAGCCACTAAGCCGGGCAATGACTCTTGGCCACAGAATACCATTTGATTTCATTAAGGGAGAGACATTTTAAATCGCGTTGAAGGCCTGTAGTGTGGAAGCTCCATGCATCTTACCGCTGGAACGAACGCAGCGAGCAAGCGTTTGCCTGTCTGGGGTGGTCTGGAGTCTGCTCCCTGCAGGAGTCTCCCTGCTGCAGGACAGGAACGCAGAGCCAAGGCGCGGGCCCCTGCTCCAGATGCTGGATTAGCAGCACTACAAAGCTACAGAGGGCTTGCTGAGTGACACTGGAATTTGAGGATAAAATTTCAAAAGCCTCAGGCATGCACTGGCTATTCTTGGTGGTGATATATCATAATCTAAATGAGAAAGCCAGAACCAGCTACACCTAGACTGGGATACTTCCAAGCCTGACGACGTATTTGGCCAAGATTGAATAGGAGTGACATTAAAATGACAGACGGCAGTGGTGAATTTATCAGAGCTTTGGACCAATAAGGATTTGGAGCAGAAAACTGGTAAAATAATCAGAAAGCAACACTTTACTTTCTCATCATGGTCAGTTATGCCCTTTGTTAATCTAACCAAGGCTTCACCCTGTGGAAGTCACAGTCCCGGAATATCTACCAATCGAGTACGACTGGACGCCCACAGGTCTCCAAGCTCCTTAGTCTGTCTGCTGAAAATGACAGAAGAAGCAGCTCTTAAGGTGCCACTCCTCTGGCCTGAAACGCATGCAGGCAAATCTAGCTAGGAGCGTTTCGCTATGATAAAAGCCTCACTTTTTTCTTCTGTTGTCCAGTGGACCCAACTCCAACAGAGCAAGTGGGGTGCTGGAAAGGCTAAGGAACCCGGGAGCGGGGAAGGGCCTCGCCTCTCCAGGTGTGCTTCCTCGGTGGCTGATGAAAGCTATAGCTCCCTCTGCGACGTCAGTCGGCAGGGGTAGGAAGTCCTTGGCAGAGCAGCACTTAGTCTACGCAGAGGCCATAGGCTGCAGTAGTCCTGACAGCTCTGAAACAGCCAGGAGTGGTGAGTTTGGGACACTTATCCTCTTTCCTTTAAAAATAATATTTTCATCGTAAATTTATACACTTTGAAATTTAGTGGTTTTGTGTCAATAACTAGGGTGGAAGCTCCTGAAAATTTCACAGGCATTTCTGCAGCGCTAGAACAGGCCTCCTCCTCTGCAAGCTGCTAATGCTTTCTGCCCGCCCCCTTGCTACCAGCTACCTGACAGTACAGAAGCCTTTGGAATTAGAGGCCAAATCCACAGAAAACCACGGAGAGATCCAAAAGGGTCACTTGCCTGCACCTGCAAAGCTTGTCCCAAGGCCTCTGCCGGGAGGCCCATGACAGTCCCCTATCCCTTTTTAAAAACAACAGCTGCAGCAGAGCTGGGAGCATCTGTCATTTTAGGCCAGAGATGTCATCGAGTTTAAATCCTAAACTAGCGATACTGAGCTTAGGAGTAGGAACACCAGCGAGCAGCAGACGCTGCTCAGATCCAGTCTGCTCTCTCCTGTCCCTCTACATCCTGGAAGCCCATCCCAGCAAGCATTGCTACTGTGCACAGAGTGCAGCGCTCGTAGAGCTGAGAGCTGGGATAGTTGGCTATGACTAATTAGGGGGAATAAACAGCCCCAAGCAGGATTTTGCTGTCATTCAAGAGACATTTTCATTTTATCTCAGTAGTGTGTGTGTGTGTGTGTGCGTGTGTGCGTGTGTGTGTGTGTATGTGTGTGTGTGTGTGTGTGTGTGTGTGTGTGTGGCCAGCTAAGCACATCCGGGGCCCTGGGGCTGGTACAGTGTGTGGTGCTGGGAATCAAACCATGGTCCTCCTCGCACCTCCTTAAGCTTGCCTAAGCAGGTGCTTTGCACTGCTGAGCTATCTCACCAGCCCCATCCTCTCATTACTTTTTAAGACATTTTAATCATGCTCATTGGTATACTTTAGATGTATATGATGGTGGTGTGCACCTCAGGGGCTGTGTACCTTACCCTGGAGGCCTTGGATCCTTTCTTCCCAATCCCCTCCCCTCCTTTCGCCCTGTTTCATCTCCTTATTTACAAAGCTTTATTTCCATTTCATCTTTCTTTTATTATTCTTTCCCTTTTGTCTTCCTTCCTTTCCCTCTCCTCTCGCTAATTTTCTTTTTGAACCATTTCTTCCTAGTTTGCAGGACCTAGGGCATTCATATATGCTTTTGGTCTCATACATCAGAGAAGCGATGCAACATTAACACAAGTCTGCTGTATTTATCTCACTTAAGAGTATGCTCTCAGCATGTATCTGTCTACCTAGAAATGGCTTGACCTTATCTTCCACATCCTTTTAACCCATTCTTCAGGTGCTGGGTGTTTGGGTTGTTCCAATTTAACTGTTACAAACCATGCATTTATAAGCACAGACATGCAAATATCGCTGTGGTATGGTGTTTTCAATTCTTCCAGGAAGATACCCAGAAGGGGAATAGTTGAGGCCAATGGGACCAGTGATCCCCGTTTTGGGAGGAATCTCCACACTGATTTCCATAGCGTTATAGCAGTCTACCCTTCCACCAACAGGGAAGAAGGGTACTTTTATCCCCATGCCCGTGCCAGCATTTGAGATTGATTGATCTCTTGCTAATAGCCATCCTTCCCGGAACGAGACAGAATCTCTACTTTGTTTTACTTTGCATCTTGGTCAGTAATTTTGAGCATTTCTTTTTTCATATGTTTGTTTGTCATTTGTTTGCTCTTCATCTGAGCAATGTGTGTTTGCCCCAGATGCCCATTTTTGCATTAAGTCTTTAGATCTGGGAGAATCTGATTTTTTTTTTCAATTCTTTATATGTTCTTGATATTCTTTGTCCAAGGGAAAACTGATTAATTTTTTCCCCACTCCATCAGTTTTCTTTTCACTCTATTGATAATTTCTTACTGTTATATTTTAAAATATAATTCATGTGTTCGCTTTTAAGAAGAAGGAACCAAAGCTTAGAGAAATCATCTTGCTAGGACACACTGGTAATAAATGGGAGAGAGCAGTGTGAACTTCAGCATGTCTAACTTCTGAAATTATGTTCCTACTGATTATGCTGTACTGTCCAAGGTAATAATTATGTTTGTGATGATAATGATTGACATCTACAGAGTGGCAGTTAACTCCGAAGTACTATTCTAAGTGCCTACATGTACTAATTTAGCCTTTGGGACAACCATACATCAATGGACCTATTTCCTCAGGTCTAAAAAATTACCCATTGTAGACAAAACATTTATTTGCAGGCATGATTCCACGAAAGATATGCAGTATATAAGTATCACATTATCCAAAATTAATAGATATTTTAAAGTAAAAAGCTTTCTTCTCTGAACCTAGGACATATGGTATATCAACGTTTTGGGTAAGGGAACCAAAGGAAGAAAATCTGAACCGGAAGTAAAAGATGTGGATCAGAACTTGAACATGGCTGGAAATCTAGGCCACTTTTCAGAGTCCCTGATGTGTGGCAGAAGGGTGATGCTGCCACCAGTGAGCCGTATGCCTGGCTGGGACAGCAGAGTGTCCCTGCTGGGAGCTAGAGGAAAGAGGAACTGAGCCTGCTAGCTTAGGAGAACCTGGCTAAACTTTGGAAGATCCGTCAGGGACATTCCACGCCAAGACCTAGGAGTCTGCAGCCAATCAGAAAGCGAGCAGCAGCTGTTGTACCATTGCCTGCCTCTTAGTCCTGACTGACACTTAGAGGAGCCCTCCTGCGTAGAGGAAACTCGTCTTTCTTTTTTATTTTATTTATTTATTTATTTATTTTCTTGTTTCAGAACCTTTGTTTTTTTGTTTTGTTTTTTTTTTGTTTGTTTTTTCATTCACTCATTTTTATGGCCGGTTCAGCTCGTCCTGAGGGCAGGGCTGGCGCAGCATGTGGTGCCGGGGATCGAACTGCGGTCCCTACAGCCGCCCAAGCTTTCCCAAGCAGGCGCTTTAGACCACTGAGCCATCCCGCTGGGCCCCGAAACTCGTCTTTCTCAAGTTACAACTTCTCTCAGTCCCAATTTGCTGAAGAGTAAAACCCTTTCCTCCCCCCACACCCCACACTTCCAGATAGTCACCTCATGGCCTGGATCTTCCATTCCCAGGAGTAAAACCCAGGCACCAGGAGAGCTGTACTCCTCTTGAAGGCCTTTGGGGATCTGCTTCCTATCCTTTCCGGGTTCCAAGGAGTGAGGGCCTGGATGCCAGGCCTTGCAGCCCTTTCTTGTCTCTGAGCCTGGAAGCCTGGTACAGTCCTGGTACGTCTCATTGCTTGACGCCCTCCTCTGCCTCTGCTTCCTACACTGAGGGTTCCTACCATTATGTGGGCTCAGAGGGAAAGCCTAGTATGATGTCAGCAGACTAGAGATTGTCATGCTATCTGCAGCCTTTACCATGTAAGGTGACCAAGTCAGAGTCTCTGGGAATTAGGGCCAGGGAATCATTCAGGCAAGGGACAAATTATTCTGCCTAATGCAATGCACAAACTTCAAAATAAACAAAAACATAGCTGCCCTTTGATTCAACTTGAAGAAAGAATCCTAGAGAAGAATTTTTCTTCGCCTGGAAGCGGCCACCCTCCCATTCTTGCGGTAGCAGTGGGCTTGGGAGCCAGGCAGTGCATCCTAACTCTGCCCGAGACAACACCATGCCCTTGGCGTGAGAGGGGAGGCAGCACCCTGAAAGAAGAGATGGGTCTCCCTGAGGGAGGGCGCACACAGCATGCAAGCCCCACCCTGTGTCTCTCTTCACCTGGCCCTTGCTGCCTTCTGAGGCACCCTCAGTGCGGGGCACATGCCTCGTGCTGCTGCCGCCTCTGGCTTTCCGTGCCATCTCTGCTCCCACAGCGTGTGGGTTTGGAGCTTCCTTCCTCAGCGGCAAGCTCCCCCCCAAGAGTTGTGGCTTTCTGGAGCAGCCAAGCTTCAGGCTCCTCTGCAGGGCCTGCTGGCTTGGGTCAGAGGCTGGGCCCTCCCGCCGCAGAGCAGGAGCAGACGCCCTCCGGCCTCCTGCCTTGGGAAGCTCCTCTGGCCCTGGCCTCCCTGTTCTTCTTTGCCCGGCTTCAGGAATGTCTGCCCGTGCTTTCCAGAAGCCCAGCAGCTTTCATTTTGCTGTAGAGATATTTATGAGTACCCAGCTTACTTTCCCTTCCAAATGTCTTCCCCTGTGATGCACAAAGACAGTGACGGTGCCAACCTTCGGGCCATTCGGCTACTTTCTGAAAAAGGTAATTGAATCTACCAAGGACACTATTTTTATTAGAAATAAACTTCTTGGTTGAAAATTTGATTTTCCTAGGTGTGATTTGCCAAAACAAAAAATCAAACATTGACATTCGGAAAAGAACTCAGAGACTATCTTGGCGCAAGTTTTATTCTATGTCATTTTTGTACGAAATAGAATCTATATTCAGATGCTAACCAGCATCAGTTTACTATTTAGCAGGGAATTCTAAGACCAAAGACTTCACCATGATTTCTGAAGAAAGCAACCTCTCATTAGAGCAAGCCAGATGAAGATAATGACTTCTTTTTAAAGTTATTTATTTTTATCTTTTATTTATGTTTTGTTGTTGTTAATTTTATGTGTCTTGTACAGGGACTACAGGATCTCTCTACACAGATTGAAGTCATAAAGATCCTCCTGTTTTCAGCCTCCCAAGTGCTGGAACTACAGGTGTGCGCCACCATGCCCAGTCTTAACCGCATTTCCCAGTGTCCCCCGGGACTGTGCTCTGCCTAAGCCAGTGCTTTAATCCTCTGAGCTATCTGCCCTCTGGCCATCACCAATGACCTATTTTTAAGCCAATGAGAGGATGTTTTAAGTAGAGATTTACTAAAGGAAAATTAAGAAAATAATCAAAGAGAATAGAAAGTGCAAAATCCCCTGGGGATACACCATAGAGGGCTTCTATCCTGTTAGACAGTCAACCCTCAGGATCACTGGCTGTAGTTCCATTTAAGCTTCACCTTTCATTCTTTTTACTTCTTCTAAAATCACAGGCATTTACAGCCACATGGTATTTTGTAATGTTATTATTCATTTCAACAATTCACCAAGAAAGCATTTTTGCTTGTACACACAGAAAAGCGTCACACCACGGCAGCAGTTCTCAAGTGAGCAGTGCTGTAGAATCTTGGAGAAGAATAATCAGGAAGCGAGAGTGTGGCCCATTGTGCAAGAGAAATCGTCCGTTCCAGGCCTTGGGCTGCAGTCAGCAGGAGGCCGTCCATTACAGAGGGGCTGGAGGAGGGGCTGTTCTGCACCTCTCTCTTTGGCCACTACCAGCAGCACCGTATTTTATTTTGTCAATTTGTTCCTTTCTCTCACGTGTCTACCAAAATAAATAAGAAAGAAAGAAAGTAGAATGTGGTAGCTGAGGAACCGGCAGAGCATACTCCACACGTAAGTCGGGGTATTTTCAACATCAGCACAGGATTTCCAGTAACTCTTCAGTTTGTTCACGTCTATGTTTGGAGTCCTAGCGTTGACCCAGGGCCTCGGCACTGAGCTACACACAGAGCGCACGGGTTCTGTTCCCGAGGCTGTGCCGCGTGCTCCGAGGGCGGAGGCAGCGCCACCCTCCTTTGGACAGAGGTAGTTTCCGCATTTCTTCCAGCAGCTTGAGCTGCTCAGACCCTGCTCCTCTCCCGCTCCCCTCCGCCAGCCTCTTAACCACTGCCTGCTCCCTGGAAGGAAGTGGCTCAGTGCGGCCGGGAGCCAAGAGCTGCGCGTCCTTTCTGTGCATCGCTTCTGCTGCCGATTGAGTAACACAGGGCTGAAGTCCTAATGACTGCTGCTACGCCCCGCTGAGGCTTGCAGTGCCCGGAAATCCCAGCCTGTGGGCACGGCCAGGGGCATGGCTCAAAGGCAGTGGGGGTCAGAAACACGTCGCTGGCACACTCAGAATGTCCCTGAGATGGCTCATGGCTGAGTAGCTAAGTGGCGTGACTCAGCCTGCTTCTGCTGTCTGCCTGTCTGGGGCATCTCCAGGCGTACTGGGGAGGAGCAGATCAGCTTGGTGACAGCTGCAGAAGCAGAGGGAGCCTGGTATTCTGAATCCTGACTCTGAAATAGTGGTAGATCAGACCTGCCCTGGGCTTTGGCAGTGAGGCAACGCTCAGAAAAGGAGGCAGCCGCCTGCCTGCATGCAGAGCCTGGCAGTCCCTGTGGCTTAGTTGGGGGACACTGGGACATTCTCTAGACGAGACTTTTAGAAAAATAACTTGATGTTTGGGTTTGAAAAAGGAGAGCAACTCCGTTGGCAAAGATACAGCTCTGAGACAGCCACATTCCACAGTAAACATGAAATTGAGACGGAAGAAAATCAGCGTCTCTGTATGAGGGAAAGCAGATCACTCAGCCCAGGGCAAGTGCCGTGTTTAGCTTCGCTGGCCAGCAGCTGTGTGGCCCTTCTTTGCAGGAATCGGTGCATGACCTGTACTTGCAAGACCTCCCTCTTGCCCAGAAATCAGACTGCGGTCGTCTGTGCTGAGAGTGCTCTTGTTCACCCGGGTGCGTTGCTACTCTGAGCAGAGACACATCCAGGAATGCACAGATGGCCAAAGCTCCGTACAGAGTCCAGGAAGGCACCTGTGCTCACTAAGGAGGACAACTGCCATTTCCTCAGGCAGAGCATTCTAGTCCAATCTAAGATAGGGATGAAGAGCCACTTCTGACCCCTTGGCCAGATGCCAGTGAACCCCCCTCCACACACACACAGTAAGGAGACTTGGATTGACTCTGTGGCCCTCAGGATGCTGATAGCCCCCTGCCCACATCCAGTCTGGGGCTCCTGGGCTGCAGCTGGGATCTGGGAGCTGGAGGGACCTTTGGGCCACATGGAGGGTTTGCTGTAATAGTGGCACTGCCCCTTAGCAATGGCAGCAGAGGAGCCTGAAGGCTTCTGCTCAGTTCTACATCCCAGCCAGCCTTTAGCCCTTGCCATGTGTCTAGGAAGAGGGGAGCTTCTGTGTGGTGCCCTGAGACTGCGCCCTGCACTGGGGGGGTGACATTCACCCACTTCTTCCACGGCCCAGGTGTCCTCAGGGCCAAAGCCCTAGTGTAGCCAGTGGCCTTGGCCCAGAGTCCGTTGCTGCTGACCAGACTAAGACCAAAGGAGGCACGAGGAGCAGGTACGGTGCTGCCAGAGGTGGGAAATCCAAGCCTGGGTGCCAGCCTAGGGACTAGCAAAGGGATCCAGAAAGAGACCTGCAGAGGATCAGGGGCAGGACCCCAAAGGCAGCCCTTGCTGGGTGTGGTGGTGCACAGTACAATCCCAGCTCTCTGGGAGGCTGAGACAGGAAGGCCTCAGAAACTGAAGGCCTCAGCAGCTAGCTCAGCAGCTCACTAAGACCCTATTTCAAACTGAAAAATAAAATGGGCAGGAAACAAGACTCCAGGTGAAGGAAAAAGCTCTGGGCTTGACCCCCCCCCCCCCATTGACTCCTACAACGTGTTCTGAAGTTTTCAAACTTAGGACTCAAACACTGACGGACACAGAATTCTAGCTGCTACTCATCACTGCGGAAACTTGGTGAAGCTGTCCACTCTGTAAGCCTCTACTTTCCATCTCCCAAGTGACCCTGGGGTGCTGAGCCATAGAAATGCTTTGAAATATGGAAAGAAGCTTTGTCTTTGAGATATTTGCTGTAGCACAATTTGGAGCTGTTTCCCAATTTGGAGTTTTGTTTGCAGAGACACTTGGCCATAATGGGATTTTGTTTGTTTTAGCGGCGAAGGGCAGGCAAAGCTACTATGGCACAGAGGCTGCTGAGCAATTTGCACCCATTGTGGTGCAGAGAGGGAGGGCTCTGCCATCTCAGTCAATGATCTGCTCCATGACACACAGCTGAGGAGCTTCCCTGGACAGCACCAGCAACTTGGAAGCAGATGCAGTATTTTATTGTAGGGCATGATTAAATTATGCTTCATACGACAACCAAATAGCATGCTAGCATACTATAACTAAAACTAGATTATTTTGCTAAATATTTATTGACACTAGCAGTGGCGTTGTAACCACATGAAACTTCTTCAGGTCTACAAATTGTACACACTCATTCACAAGAATCATTTTATTTTGTGTTTCTTCGAAGGGTTCTGAACCAGGCACTGGGCTAAAGGAAGAGTAAGGGTGAAGAGTTAAATAGATTCCTCCTTGAAATTCATATCCCTGTGGAGAGCAGGGAAAATAGAAAACAGAGACAGATAGACACACAGATGAACAGGCAGACAGATAGATGGACAGATAGAGAATACAGATCTAGGATGTTAAAAATATTAGTGAAGAAGAAACAACTTTTAGAGTGGATAGCTCAACCAAGATCTTGACTGCTACAGGAGTGCACAGCACTTTACTACACACCAGAGCTGTCCCAGGAAGTTTAAAAAAGCAGCGATACAAAGAGCCAAAGCGAAGCTCAGGCCCATGCAGCCTTGCAATGGTGCCCTTGAGTTCAAATCCCTGCTCTGTCAGACACAACGGGCCATGCTCTCTCTCTCAGACCACTTCTTCAGGTTGCTTTTACATCCACAATCAGGGTTTTGTGTCCCCTCCTCGGATTACCATGACATTAATAAAACTAAGTAATGCATGTAATAGGTTGGTTTATTTGTCTTTTATAAGTGCTTAACAGGCACTTTTTAATTCAACAAAAGATTAATTCAAGAGATACAGAGTTCTTGATACGCCCTCATGTATGAATTAAGGCTGCATAGAGGGACACACAATGCACCCTGTCGGGGCTCAGGAGGGGAAAAGGCAGCTAAGACGTCCCTCAGGTCCCGTGTGGAGCCTCAGTGCCGGAAGTCTGAGCTCCTATACAGTGGTGAAGGATGAGTACTTGCCATAGCCTGACCCGTTCAGGTTTCCTCCTGGACCTCATAAAGAACGAATAACTGGTCAGGTGAGACAAGGAAGTGGATTGACACAGGGATGGCAGAAGTGCCCGGACCGGCAGCTGCCAGAGCCCGGCTCTGCCCGGCTTTCTGTTGTGCACTCACCCAGCTGTGCTAACCAGCCACGAAGCAGGCTCAGCCTCAGTTTCCGAAGGGTAATGAAGCAGCTGGATACTATGACCTCACCGCTCCTTTCTAAATCTTGCATTCTAGATACTAACATCATTTAGAATCCCAGGTGCTTTACCAGAGCTTATTTAACCAACTAGCAAAGGCTCAGTAGATAACATTACTTTCCCTCCAGAAGAAGATTAAATAAATGTTTTAGGTTGGAGATAATGTTTATTTGTGATTTGTATCAAATTGTCTTTATTATACAAACAAAACAATGATACATACTGTTTTCTTTTATGATAGTGTTCAACTTTTAGTTCACAGACAGAAATAAATAAGGCCAAGCTTTTACAGTAAGTAGGGTATACAGGCAAGAGAGTGGCAAAAGGAAATTCTATAAATACCTGCAGTGGCGAAGGACAGGCCAGAGTACCCTTGTGGAGTGACCTCACACTGCCCAGAGCCCATGCCACATACTGCAAATGGAATCCCACGGAATGTGGAATTCAATTGCGTGGCTCATAAATTGGCTCACCAGTACATCTACATCTTAATTGAAGATGCCTCTCCAATGCTGTCATAATACACGAATTAAAGTGATTTACAGGTGCTATTTCACCACTTCAAGAAATGAATGGAAGGCAAGTGAGAGATGCCCTGGCTTTATTTCCCACAACTGAACTCAATAAAGAACACACGCCTAATGGGTTGTGGAAAGCCACATACAAACACGATAAGGGCAGAGTCAGGATCCACTTAGAATCCATTAACATACCATTGACGGCACTGATCCACTTCACATGGAAAGGTAATTGTGCTGCCTGTGATAAAGAGAAATAGCCTCACACCAGGGCATCTCAGCCTGCAGCCCTCAGGCCCCTGAACACACGGAAAGCTTCATATAAGTGTAACACCTGTGTTCTTACCCGCTAATCCAACCCTAACTCCCTTTATGAATTCTTTTTAATTTAATTTAATTTTATTTTGCAAAGTGAAAACAAAAGCAAAAACAAATAGCAGAAACAAAGAAACAGGGTAACATACAACAATATATATGTTACATTTCCAAAACAAGAATAGCTAATTAACTACCATTGTTATCTATGTCTATCATCGAATCTGTTGCTCAGGTTAACGGATATAGTTATGCAAGATTGGACAAATATTTGAGTATTCCCTCTCATTTTCAAGAAAACAATTTTTTCTTATCTTTTTTCCCTGTTTTACAAAAATATTATTTAAAAATATAATAAAAATTGGTAAGACTTTAGAAATGGTGCATATTTAGAAGAACAAAATGACAGATATTCAAGCATGGTCTTTATATTACATGTCACTAGCCTTGATGCAGTTGCTTAGATCACAGATATCAGCATACGGAGCTGATGAAGGTGAAAATTCCAAGCATTAAGTGTTATTTTCAAAAAACTTGATGGAAATTATTGGTACAAACATCTCAGCCCTCCTGTACATATACTTACACATTTTCCCCTTCTTTCTTTCTCAGCTTTTCTCCTTCCTCTCTTCTTCACTGTTCAGTGCTTACATCCAGTTCCTTTCTGCTTTACTGTATCTATTATTCCTTTCAGGTTTTATTTCTCCTTTCAGGTTGTTGAATGAGAAGGCATAGCACATCTAACATGGCTTCCCATAGCAAAAACTGTGTGGATAAGTTCCGCACCAACCTTTCCATTCCTAGAAGTTGCTTCTGCAAATGTGTCCCAGAATACCTTGCAAACCCTACAAATAAGAACATGCTGTGGAGTTTACTTAAAATTATGAACACTGGCATAAAACTCAGAATACTCCATTTAGAAAGGGCTTTGGTGTCTCGGTACGACATCTAGCAACTGAGGAAACTTGGGTGGAGCTTGGGCAGGTGACCCCCTCCTCGCCGCACACAGAGAATCTCACTTACCAATGGCCTCGTTGCTCATGTGTGGTGATCACTTAGAGCAGCCAGAGCCGAATGAGCAAGGACTGCTGGGAGCAACTGTACACACGTAGTGTTTTCCTTTTTGAATAAATCTGTGAGCGAAAAATAAAATGTTACCCATGTCAAGATAAAATGGAAGGGCAATAATTTCATACGAAGCACCGAGGGAGGGCGCAGGCTGCTCTCAGAGCTGGCGCTGGATCGTTGGAGTTCAGCTCGTCTCTCCACCGCAGCAGACCCTGTCCTGAAGGTCCATTTTGCAGGATGTGTGTGCTGTGACATCCCACAGCTTCGCCCTGCTCCTTCTCAACCTCCCTCCCTTTCCTCCTTTGCCCATTTTCTTATACGTTCATTGTAAAGGTTAGTTATATTTTACTTCCTTTTGTGATCGGAAGTTGTTATTCTCACCTCTGTCTACAGCTTAGCTTATAAAACTGAAAAGCAAAAAGAGATTTTTAAGGTTTTCAACAACCTGAATGCTTACATGATGTATTTTAATAGCATTATTTTTCTACCTAATGGTAGTAATTCATATTTCTGAGTTTTTCCTCCCTCTTAAGTAATTCACGGTTCTAACTCCATTTCGTGATTGAATCTGTCCGTAATCCAGCACAGAAGCATGCTTCCCTATGATTTGCAAGGACCAAATTTCCATGTGTCTGTCTTCTCTTGGCTTGCTTATCTGCTCCTACATGCTAGGGAACTTCCCAGAGGTGGCCATGTGAGAAGTCATCACAGGTGACCTTGGTAGTGTCACAGCAGCCACCCGATTCCAGCAGACTTTGAAGGCTTTGCAGCATTCTTCTCTGAGGTCCAGCTCTGCAATTGAGAAGTCTAATGTCAGTTGGATTATCATCATTTTGTGCTTGGCCAGTTTCCTCTATCTTCTAGAAATTCTTCTTCATCTCAGTAGGACTGCCATTTTACAGTACTGTAATATTTACCTGTGTTTCTCCGAGTCTCTAGTGAGTGCTCCCTTAGCCCTTTCAAGCTGAGCCCAACAGTCAGGCCGAAGCCACAGGCTGCGAGCACCCGTGCTTCGCTCTGCACACCTCGTTGGGGCAAACTGAAGCTCAGTGCACATCCCCTGAACATGATGTGCAGCTGGACGAAAGCTGAGCCAGTAGCAAGAAGCACCAGTCTTCCTCTCCGTGGGAAAGGAGATGAGAGCGAATTCGATGCTTATGAGGCCTGTTCTCCCCCCTGGCATTCCATAAACACAAAGCCTGGCCTGTGCGTTGCAAGAAATATTGGCAGAGACACTGTCTGTGCTTAAAATGGACAGAAGTGTTACAGAGGACAGGATGAGAGAAAGGCGAGTATTAGCCTGAAAACTTATTTTTCATTGTAAATCTGATTCTATTATTTGGTTTTCACTGCTCTCCCTTTGTGAAAGAATATTATTTGGTAATAACTTGAAATGTGTATAAAATTGGCAAAAATATTATAGAGATTGCTCATAAGCCTCATCTGGTTTTTTCCACGGGCAGTTTTTGAAATAACTAAGGTAATCTATCTAAACTAACAAACTGACCTAGGTCCATGAGGCTTCCTGTGGAATTCCTTAGAATGTCACCAGTGCCCTATGTGTATTCCATGGCAAATCTGCACTAGCTGAGACTTCTTCTTGGTGCTTTCAGGCACCTGGCAGCTTCTGCCTTTCTTCCCTGTTTATGGCTTTGGTCACCTTGAGTGCTGGTGGGGTCCCACATGAGGTCTTCAGATCTGGACTTGCTCATAGGTTTTCTCGCCAATAGAATGTGATCGTGGCTTTTGGAAAGGTTACCTTAGTGGGACAGTGTCCACCTCTTCACATCACACCAGAAGTATATGGTGACAGGAGTTCCTGAGGGTGGCTGCCGGCAGCATAAAGAAGAGCTGGAGGGGGAGGCTGTGTGCCACTGCAGGACAAGCTTGTCAGGCTGGTGTTGCTACCTTGAGCTCAGCTGCTCTCATCCCCAGAGGAGCTCAGGTCGTGTCATCAGTGGATGTCCCTGAGGATGGCTGTTACGCTCTTTGGGGGAGCCCTGTTCCTTTCCCTGGATGTGCCTTCCTGTTCCGGTGCAGACCCCTCAGCCTGCTGGCAGAGATCCTTCACCCCGCTGGTGCAGGCTTTCTAGCTTCCAGCAGTGGCCTTTGGGCCTTCCCAGTGCAGATCTCTGATACCGATTTTGGAGAGAAACTGTCGTGGGCTCTAGGCCTCCACTTATGTATCCATGAGCTCTAGGTCTTCAGTGGGACACACACAGGACCTGGCCATGGGATTCAGGCCCTCAGCTGGATTGCTTGGCTCTCTAGTGCATGGACAGATCTCTTGCACTCTTCTGACACGACTTTTTGGGTAAATACTATAAGACAGTCCTATAGACTATGTCGTGTATTAATTCCTTCTCTTACAATTCCTGATTGCAACATGGCAAAACGTCTTTTATTCATGTAGTCATTTATTTTATACCACAAGAACAGTGCTTTCATTCTGATCTTTAGATTAGAACCTAACTCTGACTTATTCTGTTGTTCAAATTGCACATGTTGGAAGCTAGTTTCTTCAAGGCCTTTTGAAGTGTTTCTATTATTTGTGTTTCTGAAGACATCCTCCCTGCATGCATTTCCAAGGTGCTCCATGCTTTACTTTAATTTTTTTCTGCCCTGTACCGAAATTAAATGTTTCCCAAGAAGCCCCGATTCCTCCACCACATGTTACTGTTCAAAAATAACAGCTAGGTGCGGGGTGCGCTTTTTGCACATGTGGCGCCGTGGTTTCTAGACTCCTCCTCGGCCAGCACTCGGTATGCTGTGTCTGCGCAGTGAGCTATGTGTGCACACTGCTTCAAGATTCTCCAAGAAATCAGAACCTATAAGCTGTGTGCATTTGTGGAAATAACTTCCTTTAAGGCGCTGGCTCGGGCAGTCCTCAAGTCCCAGTCATGCATACTCTACAGGCCGGATCAGAAGTCCCTGGGTAGAGGTCAGAATGGCAGCACGGGTTGGACCCCTGCTCTTGTAGGCCTTCCCTGGCCATGTGAGACCCTCTCACAGCATGCGGATGAACAACCCCACCCGACACACACTAGTTCAAATCCACTGATTTTGGTCTCACCCGAGACTTCCTCACAGACATATCTACCATATAACTTAATTCCACTGAGACCCACTCTAAATGACACAAAATTAACCATCCTAATGTACAGCTATAACTATTTCTGGATTCATCATTCTGTCTTTATATATTAATGCAAGCACCATTCACATGTATGCCTGACCTAATAAACATATGCAATTCTATGTCTTAGTTAAGTATTTTATGATACTCTGCATCTTGAAAACTTTCATTGCCATGCAAGTAAGGATCTTAACATCCTCTTTCATCAAAAAAGTTTGACATTATTGAAGTGGGCAATGGAATAATTATTGATTTTTATTATATATCAGACATCTCACATACTTTTTGCCTTAAGCTTCACAATTCTGAGAGAAAAATGTTGCCAACAGCATCTCACAAGCCAGGAGTCAGAAGCCTAGGGATGTAGCCTTTCCCTGCTCTCATGGAATCATGCTATTAGATGAGAGACAAGAGCCACAGGAAATAAGACATGGAGCTGAACAAAAGAAGGGCCAAAGTTAATTTGATGTCTACGGCTGCTCTCCTAAAGTGTTACAAGCTGGATGCCTTGGAACAAGGGGAGCAAATTCTCAGTTCTGAGGCTGGAAGTTCAGAATCAGCCATGAAGCAGGGCTTTCCTGTCAGAGCTGATGAGGCGTTCCTCCGCCGTAGCGTGTGAGTGCCTCGGTTCGTGACAGCTGGGCCGCAGACTCTGTCACTGTTTCCCAAGATGATCTGCTAAGACATTAGTCCTAAGGGATGACGGAAACAAGCCATCACCAGTTCCCACTGGATGACATCTGTGTGGATCCGATGTCCGCGTCAGGTGCAGGCAGTTAGGACTTCAGCCTGTGTCTTGTGGGAGCACAATCCAGCCCATCGTCTCCCAGAGTGATGCTGATGAGATCCCAGGGCAGCCATGGATACTGCTGTTGAGGGCCCACGTGGAGGGACAGGTGTTTGGGGAGCAGCGTGGCTGCACAGGCAAGACGGGACCCCGGCCCACAGCTAGCTTTCCTGTGCGCAGCTGGGAACTGTTGGGAAGAGTGGAGGCTTGTAGTGCAGCCCTTCATCTTCCGCCGCTTCTCCCGGGTTCATTCCTTACCTAGCTGTTTGGTCTTCCCGTGCTGGCTGGCTGTCAGAGGCAGGTCATGCTGCAAATCTGAACTGGGGGTTGTGTCTAGATATTTGCAAGTGCATAAATGCAACCAGAACAGCTTTGTATTAGAAACCAACAGAGATAAGAAGGAAAGTGTGTCTTCTCCTCCTCCTCTGCTTCTCTGCCGCCTTGTGCAGAACAGAACAACCACATTGCAGCAGCAGGCGGTAGGGGCTGTGACACAGAGGTGCAGGTGAGGGTGGACAGAGGGGAAGCAGGCTGTGTCCAGGGGCAATGGCCTCCGATAAGCACAGGTTAATGCCACTCCAAGGAAAAAGGGGCTTGATGGGTAAACTCCCCTAAACATGGAAAGTTCAGTGCAGCAGAGCCATTCCTGTGACTTGATAAGTGGGTGTCAGCAGAGACCTCTCAACAAGCTTCACATTTGTAGAGTTGCTGTATTTTGTATGGTTATGAAATATAGATGACATTTTTCTAGTTGGTATGGATTTTCCATATGTAAATATGAATACTATCACATATGCTCTCAAAGTAAATACAAAAGGTAATAGCGACAATATTTTAAGCTAGGCTAACCTCTTTTTTGCCTACTGCTTTTATTTTAAAATTTTTTATTGCATTTAATAAGAAATAGCAATGTGACAGTAGTTTCAAAACATATTAGTAGTACATCTCCAGTATTTGATACAACGCATATTGTTGTCCTCCTAGTAGTTATACAGAGCACAGGGTGTAGATGTGATAATTTTTCTAATCATTATGGTACAAAATTTTCTTCTCACTAAACTAAGACAAAGTAGTTGTATACATAATCCAACGTTCCATAATTGCAGTGGTTATTGGCAAAACTGGCAATGATGGAAGCTGTTGATAGCTTCTTTCAGCTCAGCATAAATTTTAAACAACAATTTTTAGTCTGTGAGCATAGCATACAGTGGTGCTCTGTCCTGTGAATGCACTTACGGACCCTCCACAGCCAAATCTGTTCCTGCCCTCCTTCCTTCCCACCTTATACCATGGCCTCTTAAATCTAAGGGACTACATTACTACTATTCCTGGTTTTCTTACTTGTTGTGAGAAGTCAGCCCACCCTGGGGGAGGGGTCAGATGGCATTTGGAGCCAGGGATCAAACCACAGTCCCAGCGCACTTGCCTGCGCTTGCCTAAGCAGGCACTTTAGGCTGCTGAGCTATCTCGCCAGCTTACAACAACTGTTTTACAACTTTTCTTCATTTAAATTATAAGTACTGTCTGAAAATCAGTAAATCTTTAGAAATTCTTGAGGCATTCCAGGAAGTTGATCATTAAAGGACTTTTTTGGACAAATTAAAGTATACTTTTGTAGGCAAATTTTTTAAATCATACTACCATTACTGCATTAGTTAGCTCCAGAATTTATAAACTGTTTATTTAAAATTATCTGTACCTTAAATATAAGTAAAGAAACTGAGATCAGAATCTATGGAATTAATACATTAAAATCTAAAAATACAATTAGTACATAATTTAATTCTTAGAAGATTGCATTCCTGTGGACTTTGATAAAGATTTTAAAGAAGTCAGACTAGCCGGGCGTGGTGGCGCATGCCTGTAATGCCAGCACTCGGGAGGCTGAGGCAGGAGTATTGGTGAGAGCTCGAGACCAGCCTGGGCTGCAAAACTGAGCTCAAGTCCAGCCTAAATTGTACAGCGAGACCCTGTCTCAAAAAGACTAAAAAAAATAAATAAATAAATAATAATAATAATAATAATAAAATAACGAAGCCAGACTGAGAAACAGCTAGAAAGCAACATCAGAAGGAATGAATGATATTATGTTAAATTTCTGGAATAGGTAACCTTCCTTTCTATGCCAGGAACTGCTACTAGCTTTGGAAAAGATCACGCTTGTTTGCTTTCATGACGTAATGTTCAGAGAATCACACACACAGGCCCCCAACACATTTGCTGAGGAGTAATTATGAAAATTAAATTTAAAGCATGAATTCAGTGTTAACATGCACCATTTGTTTCTACCGCAGTCCACTGCTCAGAAAGGAGCCAGTGTGAATACCCCACGGTTATTACAAACGCAGGATACAATTAAAATCCGTCTGCAGGAACAATAATGATTGTGCATCCTGTGGGGAGTGAAATTATGAACCGGCTAAATGATCACTTAAGAAATTGCATGCGTTAAAATACCTCATTATGAAAAAATATTTTATTGGGTTTTCAAGATCCACAAAATATTGCTGCAGCAGGTGTTTCATCTAACTCAGTGTCCATTCTTCCACTGTCTTCCTGGGCCAAGGTTGGACTTTGCTCCTCACTGGAAAGGTCGCCTGGCTCCCACGTCCTGGAGTCAGGAGTGCTAATCGTCACAGAATCACAGGAGGCAGGAATGCACCGGAGACAGAAGCGTAGGTGAACACCGAAGCCAGGAGGGTGTCATCACACACTGTAGTATCTAAGCAGCCACAAATCCCAAACGTGATCGATTTCGTTCACATTTTACAAATCCAGCTAAAATTAGAAGCCAGCAAGTACCCGAAATGGGCAGTTAGTGAGACAGGGATTAGAAATTTAAATCTCCTTGGCTCCAAAACGGGCACTGTTACTACTGTGTACGTGACGTTCGGGATTTGAAGAATTTTGCTGAGGAAGACAGAAAGTGAATGTGTAGCAGTCTGCGCTGGAGGGGAGGCAGGAATGAGAAGAGAATGGTGAGTGGGGGTGAGCTGCCGAGGAGGAAGCGGCAGGTGGGAAGGCCTACGAGGGTGCAGGGCCTACTACGGCTGCCCGAGAACGGAAAGACAGCCAACTGACAAGGTGTTGCTGCCGCTGGGAATGTGCGGGGAAAGAGGTGTGACCGCGGAAGGAGAGGCTGGGCCCCCGAAGAAGCTGTGACCTTCGCTCAGTGCCGCCAGCTCGGGGCAAGGTGACTGCTCACCTCCTCCGCTCTGCCATATTCCTCCCATGCTTCACCCTGGTGTCTGGGCTAGACAACCTGCATCGCATTTTGGGGTATCCTAAAACGCAACAAGGAGAATAAGATGCTGGTTGCATTCTCGAGCTGTGTATAATTTCATAATGGCGATATGAGGCCCACATGCATTATGTAATTGTGAGAGATTATCTGGTATTCATCCAAGAAAGTAGAAAACATTGGAAAACTGAAGAGCCTGAGCTTTGCTATCTCTTAGACTCTTATTCAATCAATGCACCAAGGAAGCACAGATAGTAGGGTAATAAGGTACTCGAAACCTTGGACTATTGGTCCCGATAACGGAAGGTGTTTAATATTCTGAAGTGGTTTTCTTTATTATGTAATGCAAATACTTATGCCTTACTTTATGACTCTTATGGACATTAGACTAAATAATGTTTATAAGACATCCAGTGTTGCCTGCCCTTCCTCACATGGCCGCTGCTGTACACTTCCTTCCACCAGAAGCTTCCGTGAACTCTTCACAGTGGCCACAGTGCAGCATGGAAGAGGCATGAATGAACCTGGCATTTAGCACTCTGTGTCTTACAGTCTGTCATGAGTCTGACGAAGGAATGAAATTTTCTGTCTTTCTTTACAGAGTTTTGTGCCACTCGAAATTTCAAAACATTAAGTTTCCTGGCTAAAAATAACTCAGTTAACCAGATGAGGCAGTCGCTGTTTTTCCAGTCTTCTTGGTGTCTTTTAGGCTGCTCACCAGGAGAACTCAGCAGCCAGGACAGGAAGTTATTTGCCCAGAGTAAAACCGACCTTGCTCCCCTGCCCCTTGAAGCTCAAGAAGAGCACAAAAGCAGACAGATCTGCAGGTGCCACGGTGAAGTCTTCCCAGCTGCTGATGGGTGTCAGTTGACCAGAACCAACAGTCCTGCCTTCACTGCTCAGCCAGCTGTGCTATCAGGGCCTCTGTGTAGGAACCCAGCGGTCAGAGGCCTGTCTGACTCCTGAGGAGGAGATGCAAGAGATTCTGAGCATTTGCACCTCCAGTCGAGGAGGAGAAGCTCTTCAGAGACACAACATCCATCAAAGCACTTGGCTTTCCTCAAAGGACTCTGAGCCTATGTGGGGCACACAGGTTCAAGCCCAATACTGACACAACCACAGAGGAAACTTTTGCAAGTGCGACTGCGTGCAGCTCTGCTCAGAGATGTATTTAAGCACTGGGCTTCCCCTGGAAAATCCCAACAAGGAGGAAACCAACAGAGCCAACGTTTTACCCCTGGAGGAGGGTGTGTGCAGCGGAGATGCACGTCCACCTTCTGACCTGCGCACAGCACACCTTGTAGCAGAGCTGCATCACCCACGAATCCTCACTGTTGCAGTTCTTTACTAGTCCACTTGACTAATGCTGCACTGACATACTGTTATACAGAAACATCAGAGGTAACACACTCATTTTGCTCGATTTGGGAAACATGGTGGCTTACTGTATTTAAGATGTTTAAAGATATTTAAAGAATTACTAAAGATCCAAACTTCAAATTTTGTAAGGTGTGTCTGCTTGGCTTTCAATGACAAAGGTATAGCAATGTGAATGGGAAAAATATTCTTTGTGCCCAGTAGTACAAAGCATTGTCTGTAGCTCTCCGTGCTTCCAGTCAGGGGTCACACAGCCAGGGATGTGCAGCTTATGCTACACTATACACTCAGACAGGAAGATCAAGGTTGCAGACAGCTCAGGACTAGGAATGAAGTATGCAGGCAGCCAGTCCTACTGAGAACTGAGGAGCAGTCCTGAGAGAGGCAACCCAGAGCCCATCAGATAGCAATGGCACACCAAGGCTTCTAGACCAGACCTGTTTGACTGGCTTGGTCTCTGAGCCACTCCAGGAGAAGCAAGAGTGATAGAAACAAAGTAAATAAGCATTGCAACTGTGGGCTTTCTCAAGGTGGCCCTAGGTATTTCAACTTGCATGTTTTCCCCAAGACACTTTAATGGGGGAAATGTGTAACTAACCTCCTCTAAATTTGACTGTGATTACTTCTATCAGTTTGCTTACTGTCGCCTTTTCTCATGTGACTTCCAAGCAGATCACATTGTTTTTAGCTACCAGCACGGGCTCACCAATCAGAGTCTAGGGAAAGGGTGTTGGAAGCAGTAGAGGGAGGCACTTTTACTTGGGACACTTAATCCACCTGCCAACCTGCACTCTGTGTCCAGCCCATGAGAAGGCACATCCCTCTCCCATGATGCCCTTGTACGGGGAGCCTCCTTCCCTAACAACTGTCTGCACCTTTATGATTCATTTCAAGGTGTGTCCAACTGTACCTGGCTCAGACTGAGCAAATACCACTGAACCCCAGGGATGTATTGTGAACAATATTTATTCAGGCAAGACAGAGGGAAGTCTTGGCACAAGTTCTGCAGAATGTGATTAAAATCTGAGCCATTTGTGCTGGTCTCCAAAGCCTTACCGGCATGGGTAAGAGACTGATTAATAGCTCAGTTTTTGAAAATCCAGTCTGGAATTAAATTCCCTTATAAATGCTCTGCTCAACACTCCTTCACCTTATGTTTCTTTCTTGGTTCTCTGAAACTTAAAATGTTTAAGCAAATTCTATCTTGGCTGTCACCTGTAGATGAATTGGTTTCTAGTAGCTTCATATTTCTAAACTAATCCTGATATAACTGTTGATGATCACACTCATCTCTGTTTGGCTGAGCCTCTATTCAGGTCTGCTATCAATTCCACAGTTCTGCTACCTCCCCCTCTGGTATATACCATGTTGCTTTCTGCTTCTACAGATTCTGTTGTTTAGGATTCCCAATATGAGCGAGAATATTATTATTGTTTTTTTCAGAACTGGGAATTGAGCTCAGGCCCTTGCAGTAAGGGCTGTCCAGATAGCTCAGTGGATTGAAACACCTGCAAGCAGGGGCAGGGGCTGGAGGTTTGATCCCTGGGCCTTCCCCAGGCCAGCCTCAAGCCCAGCACACACTGACACAGCAGTTGAGACTGGGCATGGTGGTGCGTGCCTGTAATGCCAACTCTTAGGAGGCTGTAAACAGGCAGATCACAGCAAGTCTGATCTAGAAGTGAGACCCTAAACACCCTGTAGGCCCTTCCCTAAAATAAAAGAAAGAAAGAAAAAAAATAATAATTCTCTTTGGGGCCCCAGGGAGATAGCTCAGTGGAATAAGTGCCTACCTGGTAAACACAAGGTCCTGAGCTCAATCCCTAGTATTAAAAAAAAAAAAAAAAAAAAAAAAAATCGAGGACATTCAGTCTTTGTCTCTCATTTCAGACCTCTTTTCCTTAGCACGGTGTTCTCCGGTTCCATGTATGCTGGTATGAAGGAGAGAGTTTCTTCCTTTTGAAGTTTGTACAGTGTTCAGTATATAATACGTTTTGCAATACAGTGTTCCATCTCCCCACCTGTCTACCTACCCATCCGTGGCCTCGGCCCACCAGTAACTTGGCCCTTGTCAGTAGTGCTGCAGGGAGCCCAGGCTGGGAACCCCTCCCACATAGCAATGCATATGCAGGTGCCCAGAAAGAGGGGTTGCTGGCGCAGACTGGAACTCTAGTTTTAGTTCTCAAAGGTATAAAAGGCTACACCACTTTTCGCCTTACCAACGTGCACACCCTGACCTGTGCGGGTCTCTGTCCTCGTGAGGAGAGCTGCTCTAACAGGTGTGCGGGATAGCCCCGTTGGCTTTCATTTGGATCTTAGATGCATCTGTCTCCTGCGGTAGACGATCTCGTATCTTATTTGGGGACCTCCTATTCAGGCCCCGTACCCCGTTCTCCAGGGTTGCAGTACAGTTTGGGTTCTCCAGCGTGTAGGTGTCATCTAGCTGGGCCGCGAGCGCCTTCTGGGTCCGGCGGGAGTCCGCAGTCTGCACGCGGACCGGGCGCTGCGCGCCTGCAGGGAGACCTCTGCCGGCCAAGCCGCGGAGACTTGAGCGGAGCCGGGTTCGCAGCAACGCTCTCGGCTTCTTTCTCTCCGGACGCAGAGCGAGGTCGCCAAGAGCGCAGCGGTTCCTGGGCGCGGGGTGGGGCGGGTGCGACCCGCCCGGGACCAGAGGATTTGCCCGGGACCGAGGGACGTTGACCAGGACCGGAGTACCAGCCTGGGACGCGAGGACCTGCGCTGCACCGGGTGCGCTCGTCCCGCCGCGGCGCTGCCGGCGGACCGAACGGAGCCTCGGGAGCAAGGCTGCCCGGCCGCGAGGAGGCGGCGGCCCCGCCCGCCCGGCTGTAACCCGACACCGCGCCTGCCGGTACAAAGCGCGCCCGGCCCGGCCCGGGGCCCAGCTCAGAGGACGACCTGGCCCGACCCGGTAAGCGGACGGGCGACTCCAGGTTTGCGGGCCGTGGGGTGGTTCCGAGGACACGAGTCCCCGTCCCGGTCCGGCCTGACGACTCAGTGACACCTGCGGGTGGGCGAGCGAGTCGCTCCACCTGGCGCCGCCGGCTGGCCGCCAACCGGGAGAAGGGGTCCGCGCGGCCGGGATGGAGCGGGCCAGACCGGACCGGACTGCGCGCCTCCCGCTGTCACCCGTCCTGTGTTCCGTCCTCCTCCCAGTCCCAATCCGTTCCCGGCGCGGGTCTCAGCCCCTGCGCTCTTGGCCTGGGAGGGGACGGACCGAGCGGACAGGGCCAGCCCGGGCTCCGGCGATGCCCACAGCCCCTGGGTGAACAGGTGGAGCCTAGCGGCAGCGGCCTGGTTCCTCCAGGGCTCGGATTATAAAGTTAAAAAGAGTGAAGGAGGAGAGGAGCAGTCACTCCGGGAAAGCCAGCCCGAGATCAGCTCTCTCCGGAGTTAAGTGAGCGCTGAGGGTGGCAGGAAGAGGCGTGGAAGCAGAGAGAAAGTGTTCCGAGGATCTCTGAGAGCGAGCGAGCGTGGCGGGTCTCCTCAGTGAGGTGAAGCAGCCTGGGCTGCTAGCCTCAACGCAGCACCCTAGGGAAGCAGCTTGGGGCTCCGGGACGCCGCGTGGGCTCCGGCTGTCCCTACTGCACTCTCACGAAGCAGTCCTGCCCATGTTCCTCGCAGCGCTTCTCTTCTGCGTGGAACTTGAGAGTAAAACGCACAGACCCATGATGGTCCGCATGGGTACCTGTAAAGCGCACTCCTGGCTCAAACTGCCTCGCGATTTTATTGCGCATTACAGGAGATGGAACACGATGGGATTTCTTTTAGGGTCCCGAGTTTGTTTTCTGCGGCGTGACCCCTAAAGCTTCTGCGCTGTAGTTTCGTCCTAATGCCTTACCTGATTGATCTTCCTTGTTATTCCAGCTCTAGTTAACAGCATGTATCAATTTTATAGCCACGGTTTCAAGCGGTAATATTCATTTATGGTTTGGGATTTGACAGCCCATTTTCTGGTTGATTTATTTAAAATATGCATGGGTGGAGAGGGCCCACTGGATTACTCACCACTGGGTCATTGGCTTGAATCTGGCTCTCGGCCATGGTTACCTCATCTACGCCTCAGAGCAGCTGTCTGTCTGGTCATCTGGGCAGATGATGATTCAAGGGATTTTACTCCTTAAAGACTGAGCCCAGGCGCCCTTCTGCCCAGAAGCCGCATTTCAGAGGCCATGACTTGGAGAGAGCTCAGGGGCACACTGAGGAGTGGGCGGGTCCCACCAATTTTCATATGAGCTTTCCTAGTTACATTATTTATGCAGATGTGGAGGGTTACCCTGTTGCTACCTCTCCCAAGTTATTTTAATAGAATCCATTTTTAAAGAGAAAAATCAGGGAAGTGATGAGGTCTTCCTTGGGGAATCACTAAGTTTATTCTTGTAACGTTTTCCTACTGTGATGTTAGCATTGTTTTGTTGGAAAGTAAACAGTTCTCTTCTTGCAAAGACTTGCAGAGATAAAATCTAATTTTCACATCTGAGAAGCAAAGTCACAGCACCTCCTACTGTTTGGTTCCCTGTAAAAATTCACTTGCATTTTTTTATGATTAGATCGTCCCGTGTAGTTTGCTGTCTTTAATTGTTTAACTTCTTAAATCTGAAATAAGACGTAACAAGCCTGTTATTTCTCTTTTGAAGGTGTTTTCTCCTGGATTTAACTTTTTAAAGTGAAGAAATGGCATTCCAGGCTATTCGCGCGCTGGTCGGAGCGTTTCTGTGTTCCATCTGTGTAAATGGATCTCCCCAGCCCCAGGCAAGAGTTTATTTAACATTTGATGGTAAGAGAGTTGATCAACACTTCTGGGGAAATGTTATTTGAATTTTATTTCTCTTTTTTACTTGGACTCAAATTTGATGAATTAAAGACAGAACTATATTACTGGGGACTCATTTTAAAAGGTTAATGGGGATGCTTCTTGGGTACCACAACTGTCTGAAATATTGGCTACCAAGCAAAAGGCTTTCTGTTGTGGAGGTAATTTTTAGAAACACACTCAGAGTGCGCCCTGCTTTTTGTCTCACAAGTTCCTTCAGTGCTTGAGGTGGGTGCTTGGGAAGGTAATGAGGAACTCTGGGTACAGCACCCTTGCCCTGACCTTCCTCTGCTCACCTGGTGGATTCAGAAACCTGCCTTTTATGTGAATCCTCAGCAGCCAGAGAAGCTGCAGAGGTCAAAGGACTAAAATATTCTAGCAGTCAGTTGGAGGGATTGACCTCAAAATTGGTTCCTGCATGTGCTATCCTCATGGTATTTCTTCCATTTTCATAAGGTTTTTCTGGAGTTGAAAAAGTATTTAAATCAACCAAAAACAACCGAAGAGAAGAGTTGGAAATGCGCTTTAGGTGTTGTTGCACGGACAAAGATTGCCTTGAAAGTTGAGAGAACAGTGTCAATGCTGTGGGGGAATGGTTTGTCAGGTCTGGGGATGACCTCTAACGGCTCGGATGACTTGCAGAAGGAAGTCCGCACTTCCTGGGCAAATGGAATCTGGACAGCCTGTTATTGGGGGTCACTGGCATTTCCATTAGAGTTCCCCACGCTGACTGCATGAGCCTCTACCCCCTTGCCCGCATTTTGTTCTCACTGGTTGAAGAGTACACCCTCCAGCTCTCGTGTTGCAGGTGAAATCCCTCTTACTACTAGTTCTAAGCAGCGGTGTGGCAGACCCAGCCCCGCGGGCGGCTGGCTTCGGGGGCGTCTTTTCACATGGCCAAGCACTCTCTCCAAGGTCGGCTCTAGTGCGTGGGGAGCCATATTTAGAACTTGGAGTGTGCGAGCTTCTTGTCACTTCCTTAGCCCACAAGCAAGCCAAGCATTCCTGGACACCACAGCTCTGAGAACAAATGGTGTAGCATAGAAAAGAGGCCCTTGGAGGTCCGCTTCTTTTTGAATTTCTAAAGCATCATCCAGCCTGCTTACCTGCTCCCAGGCTGCAAATGGAAAACTATCAAGCAAGCCTGAGAACATGCACTGAGGGTGGCGAGATGCCCACCTCCTCTCTGTGTTTCTCCAAGCACAGGAGGATGGAGGCGTCTGCTAGGTCATGTGTCCAACCCTCTTCGCACTTCTCGTATATCACAAGCAACCCAGATTTTAACATAAATATCTGCAGCAAGTCACTGGTGACAATTCAGCAGGTCTAAATTTGAGAAGACCACTGTAATTTGAATCGCACATTAAAAACGTTACGTCAAAGGCCGGGCGTGGTGGTGCAGGCCTGTAATCCCAGCACTTGGGAGGCTGAGGCAGGAGGATCGGTGCGAGTTCGAGACCAGCCTAGGCTACAAAACTGAGCTCAAGGCCAGCCTTAACTGCATACTGAGACCCTGTCTCAAAAAGACAAAAAAAAAAAAAAAAAAAAAAAAAAAAAACGTTAAGTCATCAGACTAAAATTCGAAATTCTCTAATAAGGTGACAATTGTGTTGGTGTGACTAACAGCTGTATTGGACTTTAAAAACAGTACATGCCTAATATTTTCATGCTCTCAACTTCAAAACTAGTTCTTAGAAAATAATATTTACCTTGACTTATAAGTTCCATAAATTATGGGCTAGGATACACTACTCATATCAAAGTTCTACACTCTCTCGTACTTGTCATTTTCAACTGAGTGACTAATAAATAATTAATCAGAATATCAGTTAACTAAAGTACTGTGCTATCTTCAAGTAGTATATGAACAAATATAAAAAATGTTAATAAAATCCCCTGATTTCTAAGTTGATAACTTATTCATAATTCCTAAATGAACTAGTATATACTAGACATGGTATCACAACAACAACAAAATACCATGGATAAAAATGGTTGTTACAGGGTCCAGCGAGATAGCTAGCTCAGTAGAATAAGCGCTTGTTTGGCAAGTTCAGAGTTCTAAGTTCAATCCCTGGTACAAAAAAAAAAAAAAACTGTTGTTACAATGCACAAATTTCAATCAATAATTCAAGATTATTTTAAGAGATATCACTGTGTTCCTAATCATTATGATTTTTGACAGTTTTAATTTATAAAATAACTTCCATTAGTATCATGCTAATCAAGTTGTTAAATACCCTCAAAAATGGTCTATTCTTGATATCAGAAGGTGAGCTCTATAGAGGGTAGAAATGCGTAGGAATGCATACCCACTTGGTCAGATAAATTTATTTTGTATTTCAATATTTTGTTATTGTTTCTTGATAAAGAATCAGGAATTAGAAGATATTTTTGACGAAATCAAGCAATTGTAAGTTGGCAGGCAGAGGCGGTCTCCTCCCTTTTCAGTATACCGGTGATCCACAGGTCCTCTCCTCAGCGCTCCTGCTCTTAGCTCTTGGCTCTTCGCACCTCCTCCCCACTAGGACCTGGTCCTCAGTCACTCCCATTCTGGGTGTGGGTGCTGCTTCGGAAGAATCTCTTCAGTCGCCCCAGGTCCAAGTGAAAGTCGCTGTTGGTGCGGAAGCTGCGTGAGACATGCAGCAGCGCATCTCCTGTTAGGAAAACGGTGGCTTCTCGACTCTTGGGATCTTTTAAGTTCTTATTTTAGGGCATGAAGCTGCTCAAGTGAACCTGACCCAAACGTCAATATGTCTACACTCAGTTTTGCTTCAGAGATCGACAAGTTCACACTTGACAGCATTATTGATGTTGCACTAATTTCCTTGTTTGTATTTTGTCACTGCATGCGTTAGCACATAAAATGCGTTTATCATGGGAAGCCAGTCGGAGCGCATAACACACCGTAATTCTGGTTGATCATTTCCTCTCTGCTTCATCCATTTCTTGGTTTTATTCCCATGGAAGGAGCTCTTTTTGCGTTTTACTTTCTCCAGGTTTCTCCCTTGTCCTCTCCTCCTCCTTCTAAGTCTTCTCTTCCTCCTTCTTCCAAGTCGTGTTTCCCTCTCCATTTGAAATAGATCTCACTACTTCCTATTACCCATCTCTTATTTTGCTGTTTTTTTGTAATTTGCGTTTGTCACTTAAGAAAAACATGACATCCAATCTTGTATGTTTGATGTCTTTTCAAATAACGTCATGGTCTCAAGTTGCATCCACTTGCTTATGAAGGCATAACATGTATCCTTCCTGCAGAGCAGTACTCTGTTTCTGAGTTAACAAGATTGATAATGCTTCTGTTTAAAGCAGAGTAAATTCTTTAGCAGTAGTAGGATTACTTTTCTCAGCTGGTAATTCTGATTATGAATCAAACATATTGAATTTATTGAAATAAAGCTGCCCATATATAATTCCCTGTCATCTGTATCTGTAGGATCTGGCATAATGTTCTCTGTTTCTTTCTCTGACACGGATAACTTTTCCACCCCTTTATATGATCAGCATGGTTATCCGTTCCACTGATCTTTGAAAATCCATCTTTGGGTCTTACTATTTCCCTATTATAGTTAATATTTCATTGATTCACTCTGTAGAGTTCATATTATCTAATTTCAGGATGAGGAGATAGCTCAGTGGCCTAAGCACCTGCCTAGAAAGTGCCAGGACCCAGGTTCAATCCCCAGTACCACATACCCTGTCCACCCCACAGCAAGCTGAGCACTGAAACTGGGCATGGTGGTATACACCTGTAATCCCAGCACTGGGGAGGCTGAGACAGGAGGAGCACTAAGAGTCTGAGTTGTGTAGGAGACCCTGTACCAAATACACGAATACATAAAAAGGATTTCGGATTAATATTATCTAATTTCATCTTGTTTCATGCTAAATAGCTCTTTTTTGGAACTTCTTAGAATGGATTCATCAAACAGTAGTTTTACAACTCTCAATCCTATAGATTTATCTCAAACTATTGTTTTAGCAGTTGGCTACCAATTTTGGGAAAATACTCATGGGGGCAGGTTAGAGCTCAGTGGCCTAAGTGCCTGCCTTGCAATTGCAAGATCCTGAATTTGATCCCTGGTACCAAATTATCTGCTAATGCTCTTTCACATTTTACTACCTTTTACATATGTGTTATTTAGAAATGTGTTAATAATTTATCATCATTTGCATATATTTTATAACTCTCTGGTCTTTACCTATGGTTTAATTCATTATAAAAGAATAGATATTATCTGGTTGCATCTCTCTTTAAGCTTAATTCATGGTCCAGGACGCACTCTGTGTTGGAAAAAGTATATATCCCATTTGTATAGTGTTCCGAGATGCAGTCAGTTAGTGATACTTGTGTGGCCTTTCCTATTTGTTACCTACCTAATCTTTTAACTGCTGGCAGAAGAGGTCGAACTCTTCAAATATAATTTTGGAATATTTATTCTCCCTCAACTGTTATCAGCTTCTTCATCATGATTTGGGATTTCTACTGCTATATGCTGACACCTAGAAGTCCTATGCCAGCTTAGGGGGGTGGTGCACTCCTGTAATCCCAGCTCTTTGGGAGACTGAGTAGGGTGACTGCAAATTTGAATACCACCTGGGCAGCTCATCCACTCAATGAGATCATGTTTGTAAACCAAGCAGCCTGAAAAGGTGACTTAGGGCAAAGATTTTAGTTCAAACTACAGTAGCACATGAAAAAGAAAAAGAAGTGCTATTATGCCTCCTGATAGATTTACTGTTTTCCCATTTCTAAATATTCTTGATTAGTCCTGGCAATAATCCTTATTCTGAACAGTACTTGGTGAATATATGATATAGTTTCCTTGATAATGTAGTGAATATTACAATACAATGATAATTAAGCAGGGGGAAACATTTGTTATGAATATTAAAATTTTGAAGAATATTTAATAAAAGTAGTCAGAAATATATCTAAATAATCGTGCATTTTCATATGCAACACTGCTTCAATAGGAGGAAAGCAGAGTGTTGTAAGGAGAACATTTACCTAACAGTAGAAATAGGTTTTCCACCCTTAACTTTCACTAATTAACTGAAGAGTTGCTCAGACCTTATTTCTCCTAACCACATGGAGAGACTGGGCCAAGCAATCTCCCAATCTTCCTTCCTGCCAAGCAAGCATGTCTAAGCTTCTTTATGAAGTTCTCTTCCATGGAGGAAGTCATCTGCAATAACGTCCTGCAGTACTTGCCAGTAGATTTTTGGTGCAACACCTGGGTGGAGTCGGGTAAAACCAATGTTGTGAGATGTTTGTGAATTTTGACATCATACAGAGTTGTTTAGAAGTCCTTGGCTGCTGTTAACATGTGGGCATCCAACGCTGGAAAGTTGCTTTATCTCTCTGATCCAGAGTTTGACCATTTATAGTGAGGTAGCACATACTTCCGGAATACTTGTGAAAGTCAGGTCAGTTGAGTTTATGAAGTGTAGTCTGTAAGGCACATCTTATTATAACCCAGAAGATTCGCACTAGAAATAGTATTTGTAAAACCTACTTGATTAGAAAGTGCCTTCCTTACCCCCTCCACTTAGTGCAGAGCTGGCCTTTGTCCCTGCTCAGCGAAAGCTGAAGCAGCATGAGTCATGGTATTTCTTATTTCCACACTGCTGCATCCAGTAGAGCCCCCTGCGCCAAGACTCTCAGGTGAAGCTCGGTTCCCTGAAGACGATGGGAAGTCCTGGGCAGGATGCAAGGGGCTATTCTGCCTGAGTCAGAGGATTTTCATTTTTGCCACACCCCTGGGACATCAGGAAGTGAGAAGACCCTAGCACTCTGCACTCACAAGACTCTCAGTGCATGTGCTCCTATGGAACTATGGTCAGCTATTCCTTCGGTTTGCCTCCGACTTTCAGCACAGTTATACACCAGAGATTCTGTGTAGCTGGGAATTGAGATATTGCGTTATTTCTGCACAGTTATTCCTCAAACCTCCTTTTAATTATTTCATTTGTTTGCTAGTAAATATTTGGCCCCTGTGAACTTTTTCTTTAGCTTCATGGTGGACTTTATTGAGAAAAGTTAGTGTAAAAAACATGCAAATTCATAAAATTTAAATATGACAGCAAAATTATAACTTGTAGCTATAGTAATCTACTAATCACTAATAAGGCATAGACTAAATTACTGCCCAAGCAAAAGCTACTGCCAGGCTTCAGCTGCAAGCTCAAGGTAGGAAACAAGGTAATCATTCGAATGAGCCTAGTGATAACATTTGCCTTTGGAGACCGAAGAAAAAGCAAGTTCTGACTATGGCATCACCACAGCCTGACCCAAGAAGAGCAACTTTATTAATGTCCTGAGGCAGAGTACATTAGCAATTGTAGCCATGCATTCTAACTGAGTTCATTTCATAAAGGGTAGTCAGTTTTATTCAAGCTACATTCTGTTACTGTTGCACATAGTTTATCTCTGTGAAGGCCTACCTCTCTAGAACATTCCTTTCCCAAAGACTGTCTCCTAAGATTCCCTGGTCACCTTGTGTCATTCAGCACCACATGTCACCACCCCTGGCACCTGTGAACTTTAAATATTTTCTGTCCTAGAATTGTTTGCATCTTCTGATTAGAAGATTAGAGTTCCCATTTTAAATGGAAGAGAGACCTCAGATGTACTCAGCCTTTGGGGGTGGGGGGGTCTGACACAGACGAGCTCTCAGGGAAGCAGACCGGAACCGCAGTACTGGGGCCTAGGCATGCAACATGTCCTGCGTGACCCGCTTTCAGTGTACCTGTTATTGCTAATACGTTATTTTCATATTCCAATTTTTCAAATCATATTTTTCATATAAGCACACAATCAGGAGAACCCAGAGCACTCCGATTCTCTCAGGATTGTCACCATGGTGGGTGATTTGAGGCTGTAGACAAAGGCTAGGTACTCTTATGAACCCTGGTTTAGAATAGCAGCAACACTAGCATGTGGGGACTGTTTCCGAAGCATGGCGTCATGCCAACGTGAGTTACACCTGTATAAAGCAACCATAAATAACAGCCACACGAATACCAAAGACCCGTTATCGTTATATGCACACATCCAGTATATTATAAAATAACAAGTTCCTTCTCAAGCCTGGGGTGAACAAGTCAAATTTCCCTTAGAAATGTTCACACTTCATAGTATTTCGTAGGTGAAAAAAATTAAGAGAATTTAAACCGAGATGTAATGTTTAGATTCATGGATTTTACTTACTTCTGTCTGTTAGTATGCATTTGCAGTATGTAACGTCCACATTCCCTCTAGGGTGTTTGCACATGCGCACCAAAGAGCTTCACCCACGTGCCCATCCCTCTTCGCCCTTTCTTTCCCCTCCCCTCATCCCTTCATCACCTTATCATATGAGAAGGACATGCCCCCTCCTTCCTGCTGTCTTTTACTTTGCCCTTTAGTTATAATATGAAGTTCTCATATAGGAGAAATCATGATATATGTGAGCTTGTGGTAAACGAGGATATTTATTACTAACCTACCAAATGATAAAATTTATTGTTTGTGTTTTGAAGATTGAGTGACAACTATGAATTTGAAGTCAGCTTGTCCAAAATTCTATTACCAAAGAAATCATTTTGACATGTAGATTTGCTATGTGCATCCTATAGATGTTGGAACCATCGAATCTTACTTTAAAGATGATATCAACCCTCCACGAAGCATGCTGAGACTGGGTGCAGTGGCGATCACTAGCAATCCCAGCTCTCGGGAGGCTGTAAACAGGTGGATCACTATGAGTCCAATCTTGTAGTGAGACTCTGAACACCTTATAGACTTTTCCCTAAAATAAAATGTTTTAAAAATCACGTCAACTCTGATGGTCACTGGATTGTCATTTTCTGTCTAAGTACTTGTAGATCTGGAAAAGTTATGTCCTGAAATAAGCAGAATAAATCTGAAGCACAGGTCAGGCTCCACTGCCTTCCTATTGTTCTATGGTTACTTCCCTGCATGGGCAGAAGCTGGATCCATGTTCATATTTTATTTTAATACTTATGTTAATTTGAAGATATTGCCTTACAGTCTTAGTTGTCAAGGTGTTCACAGACATAGTTGAAAATACTTCTGGAGCTATAACCGTGTGGAAAAAATTCGTGGTTTTAAAATGTATAGCAGAAAAGCAAATTATACGAGACTGTAATTTGACTCTCGGCTTTGGTACAGGACCATGGTAAATATCCAGCAGGAAAGCAGTTGTGTCCCGTTTCTACAAGAAAATAAATCACCCAAGAAATGAAAAAGGAACCAGTCCTCTGGAGATTTGTATCATTTGGTACTTTTTGTCTCATCTAGTATTGGCCAAGCTTATAGCTCAAGGTTAAATTTCCTGTCTTTATTTAGATGCGCTTGACACTTACTTAAAAACCTACAAATAATAGAACATGCTTTTTAAATTAGAAGACAGATGTGGTACAAGTAAGGGCTAAGCTTGCGTGCAGTGGTCAAGTCTTTCACCTATTTAGTATGTCATTCTTTCTGTCTTCTTTCAGAGCTGCATTTTCAGTAATAAAACTGCCCCAGCCCCAAGTCCTGGGTAGTGTGTGACTGAAAAACAATTTCATTTCTAACCAAAGAAGATAAAGCAACTTTTATCTTCCAATATCTGCTTCATTTGACAAGCAGCACAGTTAACTACCAACAGGTGAAAGGACCCCTGAGAACCAGTGAGCTCAGCCCAAAAGCAGATGAATGGATATTGGACAATAAACTCTAAATAACAAATTGCTGCTTTATGAACTCAGGTGGCATTAGTACCTCAAGGCACATTTGTTGAGAATGGTCTTGTGGTTGCCCAAGAGATAAAAGTAAAGGCGATTGTTTTTGATTTCTCCATTAATCTTGGAGGATGCTTGATTCTGCTTGTACCGAACCTTCTGAAATATTTAGTTCTCCAGAAGCCTCGCTCCTGCAGTTGAAGTCTTCTTGCAGTGGCTCCCATAAAATGCCACTAGAGATTCGTGAGCATTACCTGCTTGTGTAAGCACAACCAGGCCCACAAGAGCTATGCCGATACCCATCATGCCCCCTCGTGAGGGTGACCATTGAGGGACTGATGGTAGAGCGAGTGGGTGGGGCTTGACTGCCACAGCCTAGGGTGGGGGCGGGAGGTTGGCCAGGCAAAGGGGCAAGTTCCAAACTGCTATGAAATGTGGCTGCAAAAATTCCAAGTGGAAAAACTATCAAGAAACAGGGATCAGTTTTCCTCCATCACAGACGTTGCTACAGGACACGAGGGAGCAAGACACGGGCAGGTGTCTCTTTTGTTGATTGCGTAGAGCAGTGGTTCTCAACCTTTCTAGTGCCGTGACCCCACAATACAGTTCCTCATGTTGCAGTGACCCCAAACCAAAAAATAATTTTGGTAGCTACTTCAAAACTAATTTTGCTACAGTTATGATTTGGAATAGCTTTAGGGGACCCCTGTGTTTTGGTTGTTCAACCCCTGCCAGGGTCACGACCCACAGCTTGAGAACTGCTGCCGGGGGGAGGGAGCATGATTTCAGGCATGGGGAAGAATGTCTTTTGAGAAATGTTAGAATTGTATCATGATATGCTGCAGAACCCAAGCTAGAAATGCCCAGAAAAATTTGGAAACCTGTATTTCCTGTTATTAAAAAGAAAGTACTTCTTATTCCAGATGATTTCTTCTAGCATCTGTGAGGGTAATTCTGTTTTCAAACTGATATTCTAGGACTAACCCATTGCAAAAGTGTAAGGTCCTTGAAAATGAAAAAGAGTTTCTCAGTTTTCTGAACTTTGAAGAGTAGGCTTCTGTGTTGAGATTGTTCCATTCCATCAGAAATCTGTCCCTATTTTATGGAGTCACCACAGATATGTCCCAATATTTATTTTAATTAGATCAAATGCATTGTAAAATGGCTCAAAGTGCTGCTATTTGTTTGAAATTTGTTCACATCACTATAATATATTTTGTATTGCTCCATATATCGCAAGACTATTTTATATGCCTTTTATTTGCAGTCAAGACTGAAGAAAAGAGCGAGAACTAAAACTGTACGGTTTTTGTCATTCAGTGATATATACATTACTTATGTTTCTAAGTCATTTTTGGTGACTTACGTTCACTAAATAGTCACACTGATGTGGAGCCGTTCATGCTCTCTCACTGAATATTCTGACAGCTTGAGATCCAGAGGAACTGAATAACCTGCCTGAGGTTTTAGCAAAGGGGAGACGCTATAGCACAAATGGTAGGACACCCCGGGCGGAATCATTTGCAGGAACACTGTTCGAGTCAGTCTTAGAGCCACAAAAGTCATAGTTTCAAGAAACTGTCATCTCAAGAAGGCATCATGAAGGTCACTTTATTATGACAAATTTGTTTCCTTGACAAAGCAAAATGACAGAAGCTGGATGCTGGGTGGGGAGAACGAGAGGCCAGAGAGGGCAGCTCCTTAGACTTACATCGGAGAGCCAAGGTCAGCCTCCATGCCTTTGATGACGCCTCTGACTTCTATGAGGGAAAAGGAGTGGCTTAAGTCTCTTTATTTTCCTGGATAACACTGCAGTGTTACCTAAGCGTAGCACTGAAATACACGCATTGGCCCCGGTTCCCAAATGCCATTACTATAACGCGGTCTAGGAAACTGTGGTGTTGGTTTCAGTTCAGTCGATGGGAAGAAAAGTCCTATAAGCATGAGGGAAGGGAGCTGGGAGCTTCAGGCAGATTCCGTCCTCCTGGCCTCTGCCTTTCCATCGACGTCCTCCTGCAGACTGCTTGTCAAAGCCAACACGAAGGGAGGCCAGCTGCTGTCCAGCCGGGCCCGTGAGCTGGCAGCAAGGATGTGCCAGGCGGATGCCCTCGCTTCAGCAACAGTGCGTCCAGCTGGACGTGGGCGAGTGCAGGATGCACCCCCAGGTGCGGGCTCCAGCTCCGGGCCACCTGCTCAGATGTGACTACAGGACTCCGTTCAGTCCGCTAGCTGCGGGGTGGGAGGGGTGGAAGATAGTCATGGGTGGTGCTTGTGATGAGCGAGAGCCTTCCGCGCATGCGCATGTCCATTGCGAGCGCTAAGCAAGCGCCAAGCCATTAATATGAGTACTGGACTAATGAACATACTCCTGCGCCATGCTATTTATAGTGCCATAGTTTTAGCATACATTAAGCCTTAATTAACTCTGATTTATTGCAAAAACTTGAGGATAATTATAGAGCAGACGTTTTTATCTATTCCTTTATTTATTCACAGGGCTGGAGACTAAAGCCAAGCCTCATGCACTTTAGGCCAGTCCTCTACCCGTGAGCTGCAGCTCCAGCGCAGCAGCCAGCTATAAATGTGTCTGTCCCTGTGGCCCCCACCCCCCCAAGTTCTCCTCCGGGTGACTGAGGCCACATGTCAGTACCGCGATTCCTTTACCTTTTCAACCTCTAATTTGTGGAAGGCAGATGGCACACTTTCAGCCTTGCCTATTCCAACTTGCAGCGCTTGTAGCAAAAAAGTCAGCAAAGCACGCTGATGTGCTAGGAGAGTCAGACTGTGTTCTTCCTGATCAAGTTCCAAGGTATGCTACCCTGCGTGTATGTCTAATATATTCATGTAAGCATATAGTTTATGCGTATATATGCATTTATATATGCAGATTTAAATTACACTACATATGGCTAGGCTTGGAGGGAAAATAGCCATAACATAATGTCCCCTGTCCTTATATCTTGATTTGAAGTACTACTTGTACATTAATCAACTTTAACATTTCCAAGCATTTAAAAATCTTTCTCGTAAATGTAGTAGTTGCTCTGCCTAATTAAGTCCTAAATTAGTACCTTGCAAAAGCTACTGCAAAGATGATTAGGTTCCAAAGTTTCACTACAAGGAAGCTCTTATTTCAATCTTACATGTATATATTATAATGACTAATGCCAACCTTTTAGTCTGTATGGAATTAATAAAGACATTAGAGCACTGTAATGTAGCAAGACAATTTCTTTTTTCTTTTTAGGAAAGGGTCTACAGGGTGTTCAGGTTCTCACTACTGGGTTGGACTTGTAGTGATCTGCCTGTTTACAGCCTCCCAAGAACAGGAATTACAGGCACACGCCACTATGTGTAGCCCAGTCTCAATTGCCTTCTCAGGGCACCCCTAAGGAGCAAAGCTGACATGACAGGCCTGGGGATTAAACCCCAGGCACCTATGCCTGCTTGCAGGCACTTTAATTTGCTGAGATATTTGGCCGGCCCTTACAAAAGACAGTTTCTGTTCCTCTCTGCAGAGATCAGGCTGCACACGTAGCAAAAAGAAAACTTGCACACCATAGAGGATTAAAAGGATCTGCTACATTATTTCATGAAAAAATGTCTTTTGTATAGATTATCACTACCTAAAGAAATGACAAATTCTGGGAAAGAAACATGTATCTGAAAATGATAAATGCAGCACACACGCAAAGACACACACACAGTAAAACCACACTTATTTTAAAACTCTTCTGATCTTTAAGTGGATATCCTCTGGTAAATGTACATAACAAATATTGGTAATTCACAAAATTACCAATCTGATCTACTGGGTGGTATCAGCAATGGGAGGGGAGTAGATGGAATCATATATGCAGGTCCCCGGGAGCCGCGGCCCCCCCCCCCCCCCCCCCCCCCCCCCCCCCCCCCCCGTCCTCAGCTCAATCAACCAAAAGGTTGGCATCGGCCATTATAACATACACATGCAAGACTGAAATAAGAGCTTTCTTGTAGTGAAACTTTGGAACCTAATCATCTTTGAAGTAGCTTTAGCAAGGTACTAATTTAGGACTTAATTAGGTAGAACATCTCCTACATTTACCACAAAGATTTTTAAATGCTTGGAAATGTTAAAGTTGATTGAGGTATGAGTAGTACTTCAAATCAAGTACTATATTTTTGGTATCACTATTTTTTTAATGTGTGTGTGTGGGACCGGGATTTGAGCTCATGACTTTGCACTTACCAGGCAGGCACTTGTGCCACAGAACTATCTCTCCAGCCTGGCATCACTTTCATGTGCTTTTTATGTTTACTTATCTGACATCTATGAAAACCACGGCTTTACAATTATGGAACCACTGGGTGACTGGTCATGCATCTTCCCTTGGTAATGACAGCTTCACTGAACTGGGGACCAGGGCATGGCTCCCGGGGACCTGTGTATGTGATTCTGCCTGTGCCCCTCCCATTGCTGATGCCCCCCAATAGATCAGATCGATCCTCTGCATAGCATCTGTGAGAAGATTACCCAGCCCGGCAATGGGAACACAGAGCAAGGGCGTGGAACACAGAATGGGAAAGACTGCGTGGAGATACTCTCTGCACTGCCTGATTTAACTGGTGAAGTCTTACAGCTCCCATGCCAGTGCTAATTTTGTCAGCCTCTGCTGCCAAAGATTGAGTAGAGTCCCAAGTATAGCACATGAAATACAGTCTTATGGATGGCTTTTGATTTCCAAAATCTTTATTTTCCTAAAATTTGATGAGAAAAGACCTTTAGTCTTTTGTAAATAAACATATGTTGGTTCAAGGTGTGTGACCTGGGTGCTGTTGCTTCATTCCTTACTGAAATTTGATGACAAACATAGCAGTTCTAAAAATTGTATGGGGGCACTAGTAAAGTTAGAAGCTGAGCACCCTTACTTCCTACTTGGGCTTCACTCAGGTCAGGTGGAAGCACGGTATGAGGCTCCTGTATACGTTAGAAGAAAAACCCAGCAGAACTGTCAGTGTTACCCCAAGACTCTCTTGTTTACATGAAGAGTAGCAAAGAGCTTACACCATCACCTCCTATACAATGCATATTTTTACTGGATTTCATTATGGAATAGAGATAAATCCATGTATGGACAAAGCATGCAAAAGATTTAAGGAGAACAGCTTTTACTGAAGACCCTTAAAGCAATGCTCAGCAGACAGAAGTCTTGAGAGGTGTGTTAGGTGTTTATCTCTTAACTTTTCCAACTTAGCTACCTAATAATTGTTGTCATTCAAGTGAAAGAATGACTGCTGTAACTCTTGATTTGGAAAAAGTTTATTGGAGAGTTTAGTCTGCGCCAGGAACGGGGGAGCCCTAACCATTGTTTAAGGTTTGGGGTTCCATAACCATGTCTCAAGCTGTGTGGTGAGACAAGGTCACGTGGCTGCATTAGGGCCTTGCTGCCGTTCCGCAGGAAGCCAAGGGTAAATGGAACAGTTCTTCACAGACACCGTCGTCCTGGCACCAGAGGCTTTCCCACTTAGTGGGCTCACCCTGCCAAGCTGTCGCCCCATACATTTGAGCACGTGCCGTTTGGTTTTCTTTTTGTTTTTGCACAAACAGTAACACTTGGAACACTCCAAGAGTCCAGAACATTAAGCTACAATAAAGCAATGAGTGCATTATCATTGCCAAAAAAGTATTTTGAATTTTGTGAGAAGAAACCAATTACGATGTGATTTTCAAGCAAAGGCTTTGGCATGGCTTCAGAAAGCTCCTTTCTGGACTCGAGCAGGGGTTGAGCTGGCACGGAGAGCATGTCTTTAGCTTGGAGTTTGGACAGCTTTAATGCATACGCTTTATTCTTTAGTTGATTCTCTTAACAGCCTTGCTTCCTGCCACCACAACATAATTGCACCGATTCTATTCTCTGTTAGTCCCCAAATCCTGCTGCTATGACTTGAGCTTTAAAATCTTTGTGTGCAAATCTGATTATGCCAGCAACTTTTATTCAGCTGAACCTGATAATGCGGATGTTCAATGTAGCAGTATGTTTTATTTGATATAAAGTAGGGTAAACAATGAATTCTTCATGCTAGTGTTATATCCTTGGGTTATTCATCTAATTATGTTAGCAACTGTGGTGTAGGCAGCTGTCAATTAGAGAAGGAAATGTGTATTTGAGAGCTTACTAAATTGAGCAAAGAGCTAGACTTTGGCACAGAATAAAGTATTTTCATTTTATTTAACATGCGTACAGCAACTGGTTTCTGTCTCCTTTCTATCTGTACAAGCTGTCACTCCTTTGTCATATATCTACTTTCCGGGTAACTTTGTAGAATCACTTATAAGGTTCTTCGGGACTGGCCAGATAGCTCAGCAGATTAAATCACCTGCTTAGGCATACACAGAGACCAAGGATTTGATCCTCAGCTTGCTATGTCAGCCCCATCCCTGGGGTGCACTGAGATAAGATTGAGACTGGGAGCAGTGATGCATGCCTGTAATACTAGTGTTTGAGAGGCTGAAAACTGGAGGATCACTACAAGTCCAATCTGTATAGTGAGACCCTATATACTCTGCACAAAGTATACTTTTTAAAAAAAGATCTCTCTATGTTTTGTACTCTCCTACATCTACCTTATAGTATTCTAATATGTATGCAACACTGTTTTTCAATAAGCTCACTTAGGTATTTCAGATCATATATTTGGAGTTTAAAATATATGCCCCCTGGGGCCAGTGAGATGGTTCAGCTATCAAAAATGCCTGCTTAGGAAAGTTTAGGCAACTGCAGGGACTGCGGTTTGATCCCGGCATCACATGCTGTGCTAACCCCTCCCCCATGGCAGGCTAAGCCGGCCATAATATCCCCCCCCCAAATAGCCACGCAGTAGTGGATGAGTCAGCATTTGTTTTGTTCTCTCTCTCTCTCTCTCTCTCTCTCTCTCTCTCTCTCTCTCTCTCTCTCTCTTTCTGTCACCTGCATAAGAAAGTCCTGGCAGTATACAACAGCATTATTCAGGGAAGGCACATGCCACAGAGCCCGGGTGTCGAGGGTGATCACAAGTTCAGTAGGACTGGAGCTAGAGGTGACTGTGAGCTGCAGGATATGTTTCTCTACTTTGGCTATGACATTCCACACCACAAGCACTTAAAACTCCTTCTAACACAGTGGTCTTGGAATTCCTAGCTTTACAATAAATATTTGCTACTGAGGCAAAATTTAAAATCTTTCCCTTATCCTGCTTCAGACTTAAAAATAATAGATTTTTTGTACTTAGTCTCAGATTTTTATATTTCCATCACAATAAACATCTACTGTGAAAATGCAAACAAAAGTCTATACAAATCTAAATATTCAAACAATTACAAATATCTGTTTATTTATTCATTACTTTTAATATGAAATAAAAATGTGGCCCTACTTATACAGAGCACAGGGTATAGACATTATAATTTTTCTAATCATTATTGGTATGAAAGAATTTTTTTCTCATGGAACTAAGAGAGTAGTTGTATACATAATCCAATATTTGATAATTTCAGTGGGTTATTGGTAAAACTGGCAAGGTTGGAAGCCGTTGATTTGAGCCTTTTACAGCTCAGCATTCTAATCTAGTTTTCCATTTTATGCCTTGTGATTAAACTTTTCTGCTGGGTGGTTTAGGGCAAGTTTAAGCAAGACCTGTATAAGGACACAGGACATGAGAATCTTTGCTGTAACATCCTATAACTCAGTGATTTCCCCAGTTTTCTGTTCAATGAGATTATGGGCCTACAGAGGAAAGGGATTGAAGATGTATAGTGTGCCTAAGGAGAGTTACCTAGAGAGAAACATTCTCTAAGGCTTTCACAGAGACCAAACTGGTCAAGCCATGACTGTGACTCATCCCGTTGGCTGACACTGACAAAAGTTCTACAAAGCGTTGTACATGGTTCCAAAGTAAATCCTAAGGGGATTTGACTGACCTTGGGAGATACAGAAATAATATATTTTTAATAAGTAGAAATAAACATGTCAAAGTCTATCAGGACCATATTAGAATGGATTGCTAGCAAATTTCAGATCAATATGAGGGAGTGCCTCTTGGCCCTTCAGTACGGAGAGTCGAGTCCTCCCTCCGCTGCGTTTTGTTCTTCCTCTTCCTCCCACCCACGCTCCTTTCTTAGAAACTGCAGAATTCGCTTACGTGTTTAGAGACCCTTGGAGTCCCAGGCATCAGCAGGGGCCTGTGGTGCTCACAGCCCAAGAGATCGCTGCACCTGTCCTCCGTGTGAGCAGGAAAACCCAGCCTGGGAAGTCTCTGCCTCCACCCTCGAGAGCACTGGAGCGCACGGTGGGCGTTGTGCAGAATTCCTATGACATGAGCTGGGAGTATCAGCTGTATACCTCTTGTAGTAGGTATTCATCTTTTGCTTATAGATATTGCAGTTTTATGCTGGTTAGAAGCTGGACTGAGGGAAAACTGAGCTAGAAAGCTAACTTAAGTAAGGTCCCCCATGGCTGCGGCAGGTTGGGTTTGCTAGTTTTGAGTTTTATTCTCATTTCCACCTCCCCAGAATTCACTGTAGCCCCGAGTAAGTGGACGCTAAGCTTCTAAACTGACCCCAGGTAACCAGGACCTTTGGCATACTATAGGGTCTGCACTGGTAGGGACTTTGTTCAAAGTCCTCGAATGCATCCACCCATTTCTGTTTCTAGTCCTGTCTGTCTATCTGTCTGCTGTCTGTCTGTCTCTCCCTATTTCCTCTCCCTGTCTCTCTCATCACTGACTGTATCTTAGGGTTGGATCAAAGGTGTGAAGAAACCTGTCTCCTACCTTCAAATTCAGAAGTTCAAGATGATGAGAAAATTCCATTCCAGAGCACAAAAACCCCCGTTGTGGGTGTTCCTTCATCTGGCTCCATCAAGAGGGTACGAGGCCAGAAGTTAGAAGAAGAGAAGCTCCTCCTTTGGAAAGAGAAAAACCTCTAATCTGGACTTTCAGAGTGAATGCTGAAGCTCATTCCCAGACCAGGAAGCGGCACTCTGCAACTTTGCTGCCCACTGGGGCCATGGATCCTCTGCAAGACCTGCTGCGGTGCCACAGCCAGGCAGAGACTGGGGAGGCCTCACCCTGAACAAGTTGGGGGGCTCTGGGCTTCCAGGCTGCAGACCTGTGAAGAGTTAAAGTTTCTCTTCCCGTGAATCCCTCAGCCATAGGTGTTCTGTTCTAGTAATGGAAAGTGGACAAGAAAGGACGGAAACCCCATGCAAGCCCTGTGCATCACAGACCGCCAGTCACTGAGAGGCTTCGCATTCCTGTTCTTGAACCCAACGCCTTCATGCTGAGCTAGGTTCCTTTTTATTGCCCAGAGGCTTCACTAAATTGTGCACCTGGGTGAAAGGGTCAGGCCTTCTGCCTCAGCCTCCCTGAGTCCAGATGCAGGCGAGTGCTCAGGGGACCTTTCCTCCTCGCCTGCCCACCTTGGCAGCCGGGCTGGCGGGGCTCTTCCTGCTGCCCTCTGCCTCCATCTCTCATGACCTTCCACTGTGGTGTAGGCATAAGAGTCCCCGGACTGGGACATTAAGGGAACAGTAGTAACAAGAAGGGGAACAGTAGTAACAAGACTTACAGTAATCACACACCACAGTGGGTTCTTGTGACATTATGGTGGCAAGTACATGGCTCTTGATGAGTCAACACCGTTCCCTTTGAACACACAGCTTCTAGAAACACGGGTGCAGACCGCGGGGGCCCAGAGTTGCCCTATCACCAGTTCACTGCCTGTACGTTTTGAAGGAAGGTCATAATTTCTCCTATAACTTGAAGAGTGATTAACTTTGTTTTGGTGTGCATACGTTAGCTGAGAAACTGAGCTAATCCTTACAAGAGAAAATATTTTACAGAAAAGAAAAATGTATGAGAGTTAAGAGATAGATAGGAATAAAGTAAGTGAGCACATGGAAAGGCCAGGGACAATGCAGCCCGTGGCCTTGGGACACTGTGGGTGGTGGCTGTATGGCCAGAGGGGCGTGTCATCTTTAGTTGTGCTTTTAAAAACCAAGAATTAAAATCTGGACAGCCTTCACCAAAACCATGCAAAGTTTTTCTTCTTTTTACTTGTAGCAATGCGATGTCTTTGTTTATAACTGAGGTGAAGGCCTACTGTGTGAAAGCTACGTAGTGAAGGCCTTGATAGCAAACGCGTACCTCGTTCAGGAAACATAAATCCGTGAAAGCACGCTTGGCACATTGCAGGCAGCTTAGGGGGCAGGAAACAATTCAGTCTGTCAGCTTATTTTATTCAGCAAAATGGCAGGCGATGTCTGGGGTTCTACACTCTTAGGATCGAGGAGTCATTGAGCCCGAAGTTTCCCTTGTTGTCCGTGAGAGGAGGCGGAAAGGGTCCTGGCTGCGGAGGGAGCAGGAGGCAGCCCTTTAGTTAGCTACCGAGCTGGCCACAGTGCCGGCGCCTGAGGGGGGCATCTGTTCCTCTGGAAATAGTCTTGCTCCTCGCAAAATTCAGGATGACGATGACGATGTGTGCGTGCGTGTGTATCTTTTTGCTTGTTTCATGTTTTTGATGGAAACCCCTAAGCTTACCACTTCTATGCATTGGCTTACATTCTAAATAATGTCTGGCTCTAGAATGTTCCATACCAGCATCTTTTACTCAAACACAATTAGAACATGAGGAGGGTACGAACTCCAAGGAGGACTAGCGCTGCGTAGTCCCGGCCACCCGGAAGCTGCCAGCTGCTTTCCCAGCCCCACAGCACTGGGCCACACTCCGAAATTGGAATCCGGGGGAGGACCCCGGGTGGAGATGAAGGAGCCAGACCTACAGGGACAGCTCAGAACCTTGTGACCACAGGGCAGAGGCACGCTGCAAGGCAAAGCCTCTGCTCGCCAAGCAACAAAGCAAGTGTGGATCCTGGCCCGGGAAGGGGAACGGCTGGGGCATGGGCAGGTGGAGTCACAGGGTGACCTGTACCAGCCCTGACGCCCCAGACCCTGTGGGGCAGAAGCTTGCAGAGGGTCAGCCCAAGGTCCTAAGGGTCTACCGGACTTGGGAGCTCACAGGCTGGGGCAGTGAGCAGCAGGCTCCCAGGATGAGTGGCCCCACGGACAGACCCTGGGGGGGCCTCGACCAATGTCTTCTAAGATGCGAGAGGCCTTGGGACCCTGAGTTTATTGGGGAGCAAAGCATTTTTCAGATTCCCTGCAAGTACATCAAGTTGTTATAAATTGATAAGTGAACCCCACATTTATATTTGAGGGACTATTACAACACAATAATTTACTTTTCTAAGGAAACCGAAAGGTAAAAATGTTGTAAGGTACTGTCATGTGCACTGCAGTACTGTGATTATGCCAAGAGGGAATGTGGGAATGTAGTCAGTGTGAAAAAGGTGAACACAGACATTGCACACACACACACACACACACACACAACTAGAGTCCTTGTATCTTCTATATTTCATAATTGTATTTTAGGAAATATTATGACACACATTAATTAAGAAGAACCTACTCATTTGATTCATATGTCCAAAGATGAATCACATAGAAAAGATGCCTTGTGGGAAAAGCTCTCAAAATGAGAACAATTCACACAATTAATTGCTGTACAGGAAACTTTGGCTCACACAAACTTAAACTGAATCTCATCACCTTGATTTTTCCAGATCACAGAGATAGTTTAGAAAATGAGGTAAGTGTTTGGAAGTTTAACAGATCTATTTAGCCACCCTCTTCAGGGTTTTTTTTTTTTTTTTTTTTTTTTTTTTTTTTTTTTTTTTTTTTTTTTTTTTTTTTTTTTTTTTTTTTTTTTTTTTTTTTTTTTTTTTTTTTTTTTTTTTTTTTTTTGTTTTGTTTTTTCCCAACATTATTTGTACACAGGCAATTAACTGATAGCATATGTCTTCGTTACTCTGTTGTCGTTGCTGGGACAAACATCCGACACACAAGCTTAGGGGAGGAGAGGTTTATTTAGCTCACAGTTGCTGGAGGTTTCATAGTCTAAAGCAGCCTGAATTACATAGCAAGAGCGTGCTGTCGTGTTCAGGATTAGTTGCTCCACATCTGGGAGAGACCGCCACCTGGGGGAGGAGGGGCCGAGAACCTCTGACAGCGCATGTGGTGAGTTTAGCGGTCCCCGCCTCTCTTGGCCACGCCCCTCAAGCCCTGCCCTGGTTCTTTAGCCCCTCCCCTTGAGCCACGTGCTTGACAGGCCTCATGATTTACTGAAGCTTTGGGAGGACACCTAGATATGAACCGTGACGGTATATGTTACTGAGCCTTTTTGACATTTAAATTTCTTCATCTTTACTGTTCTCTAGCAATTCTGTGCTAATCGTGCAGGTTTGTGTGCGTATCAGGACTCTGAATTTATCTTACATACTATGGATACATTATATATTTCTTCCTATATTTAACATCAATGTGAAAGTGCTGTGCTACTGAGCTGGGAGCCAAGAAATACATTTAAAAGTTAAAGATTGCTACATGAACATCCAGTGTTGTGAAGAGAGCCGGTCCTGGTCGGTTCAGGCAGAGGAAACCAATCAGGCTAGGAAGGAATCTGGCGTATTAGAATTTTTACCGGTAAAACACTTGGAAAAACAGAGGTAGCCAGTTTGTCTCCTTTGTCCGTAACCTTCTGCTCCTAGATGGCCTCCCCTTCATGAGCACAGGCTCACCACAGGCAGACTGGACCGCACGCAGAGTGAGCACCATTGAGAAAGCCTACCTGAGGAAAATTAGCATAAATGACAGGGAAGCTGAAGAGGCTCAGGGAGATTAAGATTGTCGGCTTCCAGGCAGGATAAGCAGAAGCTGGGTGTGCTTGTTGCTTCTGATCTGGGGTTCTCCACCCCCACACTACTTAAGAGGCCCAGGCAGGAGCTGGTAAGATGCCCTGAGAAAGACGAAGGGCCGAGCAGGCACTTCCATGGTACGCTGACAGGAGTAAGTCAAGACTGTTGAAATGACAGAATTCGGAGACTAAAGCTACCGTTGACCCATTGAATATTCCTCCTTTGCGGGTAAAATCTAAACACAGAAGCAAAAGCAACCAAACGCATAGTCAGGCACCTGGCTGTGAAGCCCCGAAGTGCTCATCACACAGTAGCAGAAAAGACCTGCCCTTGTGGTCCCGGGTGTTATGCTCTTTCTGCGGGGGTCCTTTCCAGGTTCTTAGTATCCTGAATGAAGAACTGGAGAGGAAACGAAGTAGCAAGGTTTTAGGCACATGCGCCCTGGATTGCCATGACTGGCAGGTCACACACTCACATGCCCACCCACTTCGCTGCCCTTTGCTTCTGTCTCTGAGCCAAAAGGATTGAACGTAGGAGCACCCTGACATTAATGAATGAATTTATCATAAATCTATCAACAAAAGCATGCATCCCTGAGCCATACATTTATGAGAAATTCTTAAATCCAGACAAATTTACTAAACTAAGTACAATAATGTAAATTTTCATTCGAACAAAGTTCCCCTGAAATTACAATGTTAAAAATCTCAGCAAGTGCCTGTCTGGCAAGTGCAAGGTCCTGAGTTCGATACCCAGCTACACACACACACACACACACACACACACACACACACAAAAAAAAAAAAAAAAAAAAAAACCTCTGCAGACAGGAGCAAGCAACAAGGTACATCCACCTTAGTATGGAAGCTCTAAGAATTTCTCTTTGAATTGCACATTAAAATTGAATTCCTTGTGTTTTAAAAACATTTTGTAGCAAAAGATTCCATCCCTTAAATACCACATGGCTTACTGCACTCTCTTTCATACTGGCTATAATTAAAATTGTTCCCTAGTTTCAGGAACAAATATGCTCCATATTATCTACAAAGAAAAAATATTTACAATATATTTGTTTATAATAAAAGCAAGAAGAAATTGTGCTGTGAGAAATGGCTCATTTTCTGAGCATTTGTGTAACAAAGAAAACTCCTTGCTTTGGAACTTTGGAACTTTCTATATTCTCTGAATTTACTTGTGCAGTCTTAGAGTGCATATAAATCTAGAGTGACATCGAAAATAAAATGCACATTATTACATTTTAGATGACACCTCCCCCAAGCCTGCTAATGTGTTTGCTTTCACTGAAATAAACTTAAATTTTTGATTTAGCACCCACTATATTTAACACTTTATCCTCAACACTAAAGTAAACAGTCAATTTCTTGCTTCCAAGAAGAGTAAACAGTCAGTAAACTTCAGTAAACAAGCTGTGTCTTGCTTCCAGGAAGAAAAAACGAGCTACCCTGAATAGAACATCATTAGAAAGTAGAGTTAAAGGCTACAGAGATGAGGAAGATAAGAGAGGCTGTAAAGTCTGAGCAGAGCCTGGAGGAAGGTCCAGTGTGAGAGTACGGGTCAGGGAAGAAGGCTCAGAGCATGATACAGCATAGGTAGCCCAACTTGTCCTGTCCTAACTCTCAGCCATCATTAGATAGACATGAGTGGTCTTGGCCCTGGAGCTCAGGAGGCCCTGGGAATGGAGAAAGCCACCTACTGATGTGTTGCATGGCTAGCAAGGCAGGTTGTCATAGCAACCTGAGAGCAGGAGAGTAGATGGCAGCTCAAGGTGCAAGGTCAAAAAGGAAGAAGAGAAAGAGGAAGAAGCCCAGATAAGGGAGACTATGTAAATAGACTTAAGAGCTTTGGTAATTATGGCTTTAACGTGAATATGAGCTCTAAGTGCCACATTCTCTGTCTGCTGCTAGAGTCAGTGTTGGTGCAGGTCAGTAGACATGAGGGACTTCCTAGGGCCAAGCATGACTTTAGGCGGCTCGACTGTTAGGTTGCTAGAATTTCTAGCTGCTGTCATCTTTCACAGAAGACTTGGAAAATACTCAGGGAAAAACCCAGGCCCTGTATTCCTGGAGTCTAAGGTCACAAGAAGCAATGCTTCCTTGCCAGAGCACTAAGAAAGGAGGGAACCGCATCAGGGCATGTGTCACACCATCACACTTCAACCTTGAAAAGGGAAACCAGCTACTTAGAGGGAGCGTTTAGTTAGGGATTCAAGTAGTTGCCCAGTGAGCCCTATGCCGAAATCTCTTCAAGGGAGTTTCGCAATGCTTGCTAGCATATTTTTGAGGAGTGTATATGTGTGTGTGTGTGTGTGTGTGTGTGTGTGTGAAAGA